>JAKVIS010000065.1:0-194348 GCA_033119425.1 Bufotes viridis
CCCTCCATATACCTCTATATTACACTGTATATATCCCCTCCATATACCTCTATATTACTGTGTATATACCCCCTCCATATACCTCTATATTACACTGTATATACCCCTCCATATACCTCTATATTACACTGTATATACCCCTCCATATACCTCTATATTACACTGTATATACCCCTCCATGTACCTCTATATTACACTGTATATACCCCTCCATATACCTCTATATTATAGTGTATATACCCCCTCTATATACCTCTATATTACACTGTATATAGCCCCTCCATATACCTCTATATTACACTGTATATACCCTCCATATACCTCTATATTACACGTGTATATACCCCTCCATATACCTCTATATTACATGTATATACCCCTCCATATACCTCTATATTACTGTGTATATACCCCTCCATATACCTCTATATTACACTGTATATACCCCTCCATATACCTCTATATTACACTGTATATACCCCCTCCATGTACCTCTATATTACACTGTATATACCCCTCCATATACCTCTATATTACACTGTATATACCCTCCATATACCTCTATATTATAGTGTATATACCCTCCATATACCTCTATATTACACTGTATATACCCCTCCATATACCTCTATATTACACTGTATATACCCTCCATATACCTCTATATTACAGTGTATATACCCCTCCATATACCTCTATATTACACTGTATATACCCCCTCCATATACCTCTATATTACACTGTATATACCCCTCCATATACCTCTATATTACACTGTATATACCCCTCCATATACCTCTATATTACAGTGTATATACCCCTTCCATATACCTCTATATTACACTGTATATACCCCTCCATATACCTCTATATTACAGTGTATATACCACCCTCCATGTACCTCTATATTACAGTGTATATACCCCCTCCATGTACCTCTATATTACACTGTATATACCCCCTCCATATACCTCTATATTACACTGTATATACCCCCTCCATATACCTCTATATTACACTGTATATACCCCTTCCATGTACCTCTATATTACAGTGTATATACCCTCTCCATGTACCTCTATATTACAGTGTATATTGCCCCTCCATGTACCTCTATATTGCACTGTATATACCCCCTCCATGTACCTCTATATTACACTGTATATACCCCCTCCATATATCTCTATATTACACTGTATATACCCCCTCCATGTACCTCTCTATTACACTGTATATACCCCCTCCATATACCTCTATATTACGGTGTATATACCGCTTCCATATACCTCTATATTACACTGTATATACCCCCTCCATATACCTCTATATTACAGTGTATATACCCCTTCCATGTAATCTATATTACGGTGTATATACCCCTTCCATATACTTCTATATTACAGTGTATATACCCCCTCCACATACTTCTATATTACACTGTATATACCCCCTCCATATTACACTGTATATATCCCCTCCATATACCTCTATATTACTGTGTATATACCCCCCCCATATACCTCTATATTACCGTGTATATACCCCCTCCATATACCTCTATATTACACTGTATATACCCCCTCTATGTACCTCTATATTACACTGTATATATCCCCTCCATATACCTCTATATTACACTGTATATACCCCCTCCATATACCTTTATATTATAGTGTATATACCCCCTCTATATACCTCTATATTACACTGTATATAGCCCCTCCATATACCCCTATATTACCGTGTATATATCTCCTCCATATACCTCTATATTACTGTGTATATACCCCTCCATATACCTCTATATTACACTGTATATAGCCCCTCCATATACCTCTATTACACTGTATATACCCCCTCCATGTACCTCTATATTACACTGTATATACCCCCTCCATATACCTCTATATTACACTGTATATAGCCCCTCCATATACCTCTATATTACACTGTATATATCCCCTCCATATACCTCTATATTACAGTGTATATACCCCCTCCATATACCTCTATATTACAGTGTATATACCCCTCCATATACCTCTATATTACACTGTATATACCCCCTCCATATACCTCTATATTACAGTGTATATACCCCTCCATATACCTCTATATTACACTGTATATACCCCTCCATGTACCTCTATATTACACTGTATATACCCCTCCATATACCTCTATATTACACTGTATATACCCCTCCATATACCTCTATATTACACTGTATATACCCCTCCATATACCTCTATATTACAGTGTATATACCCCTCCATATACCTCTATATTACAGTGTATATACCCCTCCATATACCTCTATATTACACTGTATATACCCCTCCATATACCTCTATATTACACTGTATATACCCCCTCCATATACCTCTATATTACACTGTATATACCCCTCCATATACCTCTATATTACAGTGTATATACCCCTCCATATACCTCTATATTACAGTGTATATACCCCTCCATATACCTCTATATTACAGTGTATATACCCCTCCATATACCTCTATATTACACTGTATATACCCCTCCATATACCTCTATATTACAGTGTATATACCCCTCCATATACCTCTATATTACACTGTATATACCCCTCCATATACCTCTATATTACAGTGTATATACCCCTCCATATACCTCTATATTACAGTGTATATACCCCTCCATATACCTCTATATTACAGTGTATATACCCTCCATATACCTCTATATTACACTGTATATACCCCTCCATATACCTCTATATTACAGTGTATATACCCCTCCATATACCTCTATATTACAGTGTATATACCCCTCCATATACCTCTATATTACAGTGTATATACCCCTCCATATACCTCTATATTACAGTGTATATACCCCTCCATGTACCTCTATATTACACTGTATATACCCCTCCATATACCTCTATATTACACTGTATATACCCCCTCCATATACCTCTATATTACACTGTATATACCCCTCCATATACCTCTATATTACAGTGTATATACCCCTCCATATACCTCTATATTACACTGTATATACCCCTCCATATACCTCTATATTACAGTGTATATACCCCTCCATATACCTCTATATTACAGTGTATATACCCCTCCATATACCTCTATATTACAGTGTATATACCCCTCCATATACCTCTATATTACAGTGTATATACCCTCCATATACCTCTATATTACAGTGTATATACCCCTCCATATACCTCTATATTACAGTGTATATACCCCTCCATATACCTCTATATTACAGTGTATATACCCCTCCATATACCTCTATATTACAGTGTATATACCCCTCCATATACCTCTATATTACAGTGTATATACCCCTCCATATACCTCTATATTACAGTGTATATACCCCTCCATATACCTCTATATTACAGTGTATATACCCCTCCATATACCTCTATATTACAGTGTATATACCCCTCCATATACCTCTATATTACAGTGTATATACCCTCCATATACCTCTATATTACAGTGTATATACCCTCCATATACCTCTATATTACAGTGTATATACCCCTCCATATACCTCTATATTACAGTGTATATACCCCTCCATATACCTCTATATTACAGTGTATATACCCCTCCATATACCTCTATATTACAGTGTATATACCCCTCCATATACCTCTATATTACAGTGTATATACCCCTCCATATACCTCTATATTACAGTGTATATACCCCTCCATATACCTCTATATTACAGTGTATATACCCCTCCATATACCTCTATATTACAGTGTATATACCCCCTCCATATACCTCTATATTACAGTGTATATACCCCTCCATATACCTCTATATTACAGTGTATATACCCCTCCATATACCTCTATATTACAGTGTATATACCCCTCCATATACCTCTATATTACAGTGTATATACCCCTCCATATACCTCTATATTACAGTGTATATACCCCTCCATATACCTCTATATTACAGTGTATATACCCCTCCATATACCTCTATATTACAGTGTATATACCCCTCCATATACCTCTATATTACAGTGTATATACCCCTCCATATACCTCTATATTACAGTGTATATACCCCTCCATATACCTCTATATTACAGTGTATATACCCCTCCATATACCTCTATATTACAGTGTATATACCCCTCCATATACCTCTATATTACAGTGTATATACCCCCTCCATATACCTCTATATTACAGTGTATATACCCCCTCCATATACCTCTATATTACAGTGTATATACCCCTCCATATACCTCTATATTACAGTGTATATACCCCTCCATATACCTCTATATTACAGTGTATATACCCCTCCATATACCTCTATATTACAGTGTATATACCCCTCCATATACCTCTATATTACAGTGTATATACCCCTCCATATACCTCTATATTACAGTGTATATACCCCTCCATATACCTCTATATTACAGTGTATATACCCCTCCATATACCTCTATATTACAGTGTATATACCCCTCCATATACCTCTATATTACAGTGTATATACCCCTCCATATACCTCTATATTACAGTGTATATACCCCCTCCATATACCTCTATATTACAGTGTATATACCCCTCCATATACCTCTATATTACAGTGTATATACCCCTCCATATACCTCTATATTACAGTGTATATACCCCTCCATATACCTCTATATTACAGTGTATATACCCCTCCATATACCTCTATATTACAGTGTATATACCCCTCCATATACCTCTATATTACAGTGTATATACCCCCTCCATATACCTCTATATTACAGTGTATATACCCCTCCATATACCTCTATATTACAGTGTATATACCCCTCCATATACCTCTATATTACAGTGTATATACCCCTCCATATACCTCTATATTACAGTGTATATACCCCCTCCATATACCTCTATATTACAGTGTATATACCCCTCCATATACCTCTATATTACAGTGTATATACCCCTCCATATACCTCTATATTACAGTGTATATACCCCTCCATATACCTCTATATTACAGTGTATATACCCCTCCATATACCTCTATATTACAGTGTATATACCCCTCCATATACCTCTATATTACAGTGTATATACCCCTCCATATACCTCTATATTACAGTGTATATACCCCTCCATATACCTCTATATTACAGTGTATATACCCCTCCATATACCTCTATATTACAGTGTATATACCCCTCCATATACCTCTATATTACAGTGTATATACCCCTCCATATACCTCTATATTACAGTGTATATACCCCTCCATATACCTCTATATTACAGTGTATATACCCCTCCATATACCTCTATATTACAGTGTATATACCCCTCCATATACCTCTATATTACAGTGTATATACCCTCCATATACCTCTATATTACAGTGTATATACCCTCCATATACCTCTATATTACAGTGTATATACCCCTCCATATACCTCTATATTACAGTGTATATACCCCTCCATATACCTCTATATTACAGTGTATATACCCCTCCATATACCTCTATATTACAGTGTATATACCCCTCCATATACCTCTATATTACAGTGTATATACCCTCCATATACCTCTATATTACAGTGTATATACCCCTCCATATACCTCTATATTACAGTGTATATACCCCTCCATATACCTCTATATTACAGTGTATATACCCCTCCATATACCTCTATATTACAGTGTATATACCCCTCCATATACCTCTATATTACAGTGTATATACCCCTCCATATACCTCTATATTACAGTGTATATACCCCCTCCATATACCTCTATATTACAGTGTATATACCCCTCCATATACCTCTATATTACAGTGTATATACCCTCCATATACCTCTATATTACAGTGTATATACCCCTCCATATACCTCTATATTACAGTGTATATACCCCTCCATATACCTCTATATTACAGTGTATATACCCCTCCATATACCTCTATATTACAGTGTATATACCCCTCCATATACCTCTATATTACAGTGTATATACCCTCCATATACCTCTATATTACAGTGTATATACCCTCCATATACCTCTATATTACAGTGTATATACCCCTCCATGTACCTCTATATTACAGTGTATATACCCCCTCCATATACCTCTATATTACAGTGTATATACCCCTCCATATACCTCTATATTACACGTGTATATACCCCTCCATATACCTCTATATTACAGTGTATATACCCCTCCATATACCTCTATATTACAGTGTATATACCCTCCATATACCTCTATATTACAGTGTATATACCCCTCCATGTACTCTATATTACAGTGTATATACCCCCTCCATATACCTCTATATTACAGTGTATATACCCCTCCATATACCTCTATATTACAGTGTATATACCCCTCCATATACCTCTATATTACAGTGTATATACCCTCCATATACCTCTATATTACACTGTATATACCCTCCATATACCTCTATATTACAGTGTATATACCCCTCCATGTACCTCTATATTACAGTGTATATACCCCTCCATATACCTCTATATTACACTGTATATACCCTCCATATACCTCTATATTACAGTGTATATACCCTCCATATACCTCTATATTACAGTGTATATACCCCTCCATATACCTCTATATTACAGTGTATATACCCCTCCATATACCTCTATATTACAGTGTAAATACCCCTCCATGTACTCTATATTACACTGTATATACCCCTCCATATACCTCTATATTACAGTGTATATACCCCTCCATATACCTCTATATTACAGTGTATATACCCTCCATATACCTCTATATTACAGTGTATATACCCCTCCATATACCTCTATATTACAGTGTATATACCCCTCCATATACCTCTATATTACAGTGTATATACCCCTCCATATACCTCTATATTACAGTGTATATACCCCTCCATATACCTCTATATTACACTGTATATACCCCCCATGTACCTCTATTACACTGTATATACCCCCTCCATGTACCTCTATATTACAGTGTATATACCCTCCATATACCTCTATATTACAGTGTATATACCCCTCCATATACCTCTATATTACAGTGTATATACCCTCCATATACCTCTATATTACACTGTATATACCCTCCATGTACTCTATATTACACTGTATATACCCCTCCATGTACCTCTATATTACAGTGTATATACCCCTCCATATACCTCTATATTACAGTGTATATACCCCCTCCATATACCTCTATATTACAGTGTATATACCCCTCCATATACCTCTATATTACAGTGTATATACCCTCCATATACCTCTATATTACAGTGTATATACCCCTCCATATACCTCTATATTACAGTGTATATACCCCCTCCATATACCTCTATATTACAGTGTATATACCCCTCCATATACCTCTATATTACAGTGTATATACCCTCCATATACCTCTATATTACAGTGTATATACCCCTCCATATACCTCTATATTACAGTGTATATACCCCTCCATATACCTCTATATTACAGTGTATATACCCCTCCATATACCTCTATATTACAGTGTATATACCCTCCATATACCTCTATATTACAGTGTATATACCCTCCATATACCTCTATATTACAGTGTATATACCCCTCCATATACCTCTATATTACAGTGTATATACCCCTCCATATACCTCTATATTACAGTGTATATACCCTCCATATACCTCTATATTACAGTGTATATACCCCCTCCATATACCTCTATATTACAGTGTATATACCCCTCCATATACCTCTATATTACAGTGTATATACCCCTCCATATACCTCTATATTACAGTGTATATACCCCTCCATATACCTCTATATTACAGTGTATATACCCCTCCATATACCTCTATATTACAGTGTATATACCCCTCCATATACCTCTATATTACAGTGTATATACCCTCCATATACCTCTATATTACACGTGTATATACCCTCCATATACCTCTATATTACAGTGTATATACCCCTCCATATACCTCTATATTACAGTGTATATACCCCTCCATATACCTCTATATTACAGTGTATATAGCCCCCCATATACCTCTATATTACAGTGTATATACCCTCCATATACCTCTATATTACAGTGTATATACCCTCCATATACCTCTATATTACTTTGTATATACCCCCCATATACCTCTATATTACACTGTATATACCCCCCCCATATACCTCTATATTATAGTGTATATACCCCTTATATACCTATATATTACCGTGTATATACCCTCCATATACCTCTATATTACAGTGTATATACCCTCCATATACCTCTATATTACTTTGTATATACCCCCTCCATATACCTCTATATTACAGTGTATATACTCCCTCCATGTACCTCTATATTACAGTGTATATACCCCCTCCATATACCTCTATATTACAGTGTATATACCCCCTCCATATACCTCTATATTACAGTGTAAATACCCCCTCCATGTACCTTATTACAGTGTATATACCCCCTCCATATACCTCTATATTACCATGTATATCCCCCCCCATATACCTCTATATTACAGTGTATATACTCCCCATATACCTCTATATTACAGTGTATATACCCCCCATATACCTCTATATTACAGTGTAAATACCCCCTCCATGTACCTTATTACAGTGTATATACCCCCTCCACATACCTCTATATTACAGTGTATATACCCCCTCCATATACCTCTATATTACACTGGATATACCCCCATATACCTCTATATACAGTGAATACCCCTTCATGTAGCCTCAGTATGAAGCCTCTCCAGATGCCCTCTAATAACTTGCAAGTCTATTGCCGATCGTAGATGGGCTCAATAGCGTAACTACAGTTGTATGAGGCCCCATAGATGCAAATCTATTGCGAGTAATAGGGCTCCTCATGATGCCCCCAAATACATTGCCCGCAACACCTCCACCTCCATAGGACGCACCCTCTGTGACCGCGATCGTTACGCCCCTGCTCCCTTCACTACAGAAATACAGGGTAATACAGCCCCACATGCCTCTGACATCCAGTAGATGTTCTCTTTCCTCATCTTCTCCTGTCATACCTTCAGACCGGACCACCATTTCTCAGACATTTTTCGTTTCTGCAGTTCGACCAAAAAAAAAAATCTTAGTTTACTACTTTTCCATTATTCTCCCATCCTTTGGACAAATCATCCTACTACCCCCAATACTGTCCGCTGTGCTCCCCAATACTATACTGCAGAAACAGATAATACCCCTGATAATACTAGTACCACACAGAGCCACCCATATAAAATACCCTTTCATTGTGGCCTCAGTAGAAGCCCTCATAGATGCCCCCTAATAATGTGCCAGTAAGAAGTGCCCCCATAGATGCCCCCCAATAATGTGCCAGTAAGAAGTGCCCCCATAGATGCCCCCAATCATGTGCCAATAAGAGGTCCCCCCATAGATGCCCCCCAATCATGTGCCATTAACAAGTGCTCCCCATAGATGCCCCCCAATCATGTGCCAGTAACAAGTACCCTCCATAGATGCCCCCACATGTGCCAGTAACAAATGCCTCTCCATGCCCCCCCATGTGCCAGTAACAAGTGCCTCTCGATGCCCCCCCATGTGCCAGTAACAAGTTCATCTCCATGCCTCCCCATGTGCCAGTAACAAGTGCCTCTCCATGCCCCCATGTGCCAGTAACAAGTGCCTCTCCATGCCCCCCCATGTGCCAGTAACCAGTGACTCTCCATGCCCCCCTATGTGCCAGTAACAAGTTCATCTCCATGCCTCCCCATGTGCCAGTAACAAGTGCCTCTCCATGCCCCCCATGTGCCAGTAACAAGTGCCTCTCCATGCCCCCCATGTGCCAGTAACAAATGACTCTCCATGCCCCCCATGTGCCAGTAACAAGTGCCTCTCCATGCCCCCCATGTGCCAGTAACAAGTGCCTCTCCATGCCCCCCCCATGTGCCAGTAACAAATGACTCTCCATGCCCCCCATGTGCCAGTAACAAGTGCCTCTCCATGCCCCCCATGTGCCAGTAACAAGTGACTCTCCATGCACCGGCCTCTGATAGACTGCGGGACCTGTGCTGGCAGCTTATCAGAGGAACAGGGAAGGGAGACGCCTCCCTGCCCGGCCGAGGCACAGACCTCTGTATTGCTGTCCTGAGGACGGCGATACAGATGACTATGGAGATGAACGCTTCCACAATGGAAGCGCTCATCTCCCTGTGCCCTGCCACACATTATTGCGGGGGGGCTGCGGGCCCCCTTCACTGCCCGGCCGGTCGCACTCGTTGCGCCCCTGAAGGATGTCACAAGTATTTTGATCCTATTTTTTGTTGTTGCAGGAATTAAATGGTTCTTTGGGATGTTTATATTGATTCCCCATCGCCAAGATAAGTCTAGTACGCAGCCTGCTTTCCCTACCTACTTACAGTACAATGCCTAGATAGCTAGACAGCAACTGGTCGACAGTCCCTACACTATATAAGTGCAGAGACAGACTGACAAAGAGGGACAAACACAATACAGGCTAGTACGTAAATGGGTGAGAACTAGTCAGGCTATGCGGTACCAAACAGGAGGCAAAGAGTGGTCAGAAGAGAAGCCGAGACCAGAGGGGGCGGGGCTGTCCCAGGAAGAGAACTCATCTCCGATCCACTAATTGCTGGGGGCCCCTGCCAATCATAAGAACGGGGCCCATGTTCCCCCATTAGAATGGAGCAGCAGACAAGATCAAAACAACTACAAAGAAAATCCTTTGCTAAAACAAAAAAATAACATAAGAATTTTAATCCTCCAAAGTGGAAATCCTACATCTGCCCCGACATAAGATATCGCTTACATCTAATAACTGATATGGATAAAAGGGATAGAGTTACCCCTAAACATCTCCTGAGCACACACCGAGCCCCGATACCAGCAGATTACATCGCCGGCTCTGCTACATGGACATGACAGAGACTCAGCTGTAGTAACTGAACATTACTTTTCCCTTATACCAGTGATGGGCAAAGTGCGGCTCTCCAGCTGTTGCAGAACTACAACCCCAGCATGCAAAGCCTGTCTATAGCTATCAGCCTACTGCAGGGCATGGTGGGAGTTGTAGTTTAGCAACAGCTGGAGAGCCGCACTTTGCCCGTCACTGCCTTATACTGACCCTAGCAGACGGTGAGGTTCATTAATTCTCTCAAACTTCCCTCTTTCTTAACCTATTCTTGACTGCTGCTTCTTTATACCTAAGACTTAACTTTTATTGTGCTCGATTTTCTTGTGCATCTGAACTCATTACGTTTAAAAGTAGAAATCGCATTCCAGCACTGCCCCCTGACATGTTTCGCTAGCTAAACTAGCGTCATCAGCGGCTCGGGCAGTCTGTGTTGGTTTGCGGCTCTGGTGGATCTCTTAAAGGCTCTGGTTACGCCTACTATTCCGTCACTGGGCATCACCCAGTTAACTCTCACTTTGTATGTCCCATAGACCTTTTGCCTTATGTGTCGAGTAATGTGATTGGCTCTTTCTTAGATGACGCTAGTTTAGCTAGCGAAACATGTCGGGGGGCAGTGCTGGAATGCGATTTTAAACTGCCATTTAAAGCGCCAGAAAATAGCAACACTAGTCAATACCTTGTAGGGTAGGAGCGCGCACTACCCTAAGGTCACAATATAGCGATATAGTTATAGAGTCAGTCTTATAGGCGCAATAAAGGCTACTTTTAAACGTAATTAGTTCAGATGCACAAGAAAATCGAGCACAATAAAAGTTAAGTTTTAGGTATAAAGAAGCAGCGGTCAAGAATAGGTTGAGAAAGAGGGAAGTTTGAGAGTAACTGAACATTACACACACACAGCTCTGCTGCACACACTGATACAGCTCTTCAGAGGCATATTACACATAAACAGCTTGGTTGTACGCACATACAGCTCAACTACACAGACATTACACGGATACAGCTCATCTACACAGACATTACACGGATACAGCTCATCTATACAGACATTACACGGATACAGCTCATCTATACAGACTATACAGGGAGCAGATAATCCTGATCATGTGATCTCCATGACTCCTCCCACACCTGATCACATGGTCATGACATCATCACAGGTCCTGTACCTTCTCCTGCAGCACAGCCTGACTCCTCCCACACGTGATCACATGGTCATGACATCATCACAGGTCCTGTACCTTCTCCTGCAGCACAGCCTGGAGCCCGACTACTGCATGGTGGTAGAAATTAAAGCCCAGGACGCTCCATAGTGAAGGGTTGTCAGAGGAGGACACGCCTGCCCCCAGGTAAGGGGAACACCCATCAGATCCACACATGTTAAAACTACAGATGAGAGAATTTCAGGTTATGAAGTTTTTTCACGCTTCGTTTACTGGTAAAAGGTGAATTGCGTTATGGATTCCATTACCACGGACCATAACGCAATTCTATAACGGAATGACGTTTTGCCGTTTTGCAGCCCATAGACTTCTATTATGATGGAATGAATACTGGATTTCCTCTAAAGGCATTCCGTTACGTGTTCCGTCATAGAATTGCGTTATGGTCGGTGGTAACAGAATCCATAACGCACTTCACCTTTTATAAGTAAACGAACAGTGAACTAATTTTATAACCTGAAATTCGCTCATCTTTAGTTAAAGGGGTTGTCCGGGGTCAGAGCTAAACCCGACATATCCCCATTGTCACCCAGGCAGCCCCCCTGATGTTAGCAGCGGAGCAGTTCATCCTCCGGTGCTCGCCCTTGCCCTTCGGTAGGCAGTGGGCGGTATATAGAAGACATATCCAGGAGATCTCAGAGACGTGGACTGGAGAAGGGGGCGTTATATAGAAGATATATCCAGGAGATCTCAGAGACGTGGACTGGAGCAGGGGGCGTTATCTAGAAGACATATCCAGGAGATCTCAGAGACGTGGACTGGAGCAGGGGCGTTATATAGAAGACATATCCAGGAGATCTCAGAGACGTGGACTGGAGCAGGGGCGTTATATAGAAGACATATCCAGGAGATCTCAGAGACGTGGACTGGAGCAGGGGCGTTATATAGAAGACATATCCAGGAGATCTCAGAGACGTGGACTGGAGCAGTGGGTGTTATATAGAAGACATATCCAGATCTCAGAGACGTGGACTGGAGGGGGCGTTATATAGAAGACATATACAGGAGATCTCAGAGACGTGGACTGGAGCAAGGGGCGTTATATAGAAGACATATCCAGGAGATCTCAGAGACGTGGACTGGAGCAAGGGGCGTTATATAGAAGACATATCCAGGAGATCTCAGAGACGTGGACTGGAGCAAGGGGCGTTATATAGAAGACATATCCAGGAGATCTCAGAGGCGTGGACTGGAGGAGGGGCGTTATATAGAAGACATATCCAGGAGATCTCAGAGACGTGGACTGGAGCAGGGGCGTTATATAGAAGACATATCCAGGAGATCTCAGAGACGTGGACTGGAGCAGGGGGCGTTATATAGAAGACATATCCAGGAGATCTCAGAGACGTGGACTGGAGGAGGGGCGTTATATAGAAGACATATCCAGGAGATCTCAGAGACGTGGACTGGAGCAGGGGCGTTATATAGAAGACATATCCAGGAGATCTCAGAGACATGGACTGGAGCAGGGGCATTATATAGAAGACATATCCAGGAGATCTCAGAGACGTGGACTGGAGCAGGGGGCGTTATATAGAAGACATATCCAGGAGATCTCAGAGACGTGGACTGGAGGAAGGGGCGTTATATAGAAGACATATCCAGGAGATCTCAGAGACGTGGACTTTAGCAGGGGGCGTTATATAGACAACATATCCAGGAGATCTCAGAGATGTGGACTGGAGGAGGGGGCGTTATATAGAAGACATATCCAGGAGATCTCAGAGACGTGGACTGGAGGAGGGGCGTTATATAGAAGACATATCCAGGAGATCTCAGAGACGTGGACTGGAGGAGGGGGCGTTATATAGAAGACATATCCAGGAGATCTCAGAGACGTTGACTGGACCAGTGGGTGTTAAATAGAAGACATATCCAGATCTCAGAGACGTGGACAGGAGGGGGCATTATATAGAAGGCATATCCAGGAGATCTCAGAGACGTGGACTGGAGGAGGAGGCGTTATATAGAAGACATATCCAGGAGATCTCAGAGACATGGACTGGAGGAGGGGGCGTTATATAGAAGATATATCCAGGAGATCTCAGAGACGTGGACTGGAGCAGGGGGCGTTATATAGAAGACATATCCAGGAGATCCTAGAGATGTGGACTGGAGGAGGGGGCGTTATATAGAAGACATATCCAGGAGATCTCAGAGACGTGGACTGGAGCAGGGGGCGTTATATAGAAGACATATCCAGGAGATCTCAGAGACGTGAACTGGAGCAGGGGGCGTTATATAGAAGACATATCCAGGAGATCCCAGAGACGTGGACTGGAGCAGGGGGCGTTATATAGCAGACATATGCAGAAGATCTCATAGACGCAGGGCCGGCGCGTCCTATACGCGGAATAGGCCGCCGCGTAGAGCGCCCCTTGGGAAGGGGCGCTGCTAGGAGCGCTGGCCCGGCCTCATGCTGCAGCCGCCCGAGCGCTCTGAATTGAGCCTCTGGCGGCTGCAGCACTGCCCGGGCTGGCGCGTCCATGAGGGCGCACTGCCTGGGCGCACCAAGAGGAGAGGAGCTGACAGGGGGGAAGCGCTCAGCGCTCCCTCCTGTCACTCCATTGTAGCGTGGCCGAGCTCTTTATGGTCCGCGGGTACAGGAGAAATTGTCTCCTGTACTCGGCCGGACTGACATGAAGTGCGCACACAGTGTGCACTTCCTGTCAGTCCCCTCGGGTACAGGAAACAAAAGCTCCTGTACCCGTGGACCATAAAGAGCTCGGCCACGCTACACTAGAGGTAGGAGGAGAAAGAGAATGAGAAGGGAGGGGGGGGGCGGGAGTGAAGAATGACAAGGGGAGGGAGGGGGGGAGTGAAGAATTACAAGGGGGTGAAGAATCACAAGGGGGAGAGAGGAACTGGCGTTAGTTAAAGGGGTTCTGCAGTTTATTTAAACTGATGATCTATCCTCTGGATAGATCATCAGCATCTGATCGGCAGGGGTCCGACACCCGGGACCCCCGCCGATCAGCTGTTTGAGAAGGCAGCGGCGCTGGCAGTAGCGCCTCGGCCTTCTTGCTGTTTACCTCAGGCACAGTGACATCACGACTAGTATCACTGGCCTTGGCGGGGTTAAGCTTTGTTCACTTGAAGAAGCTTAGCCCCACCCATGCCAATGATACTAATCGTGACGTCACTGTGAGAAGGCTGAGGCGCTACTGCCAGCGCCGCTGCCTTCTCAAACAGCTGATTGGCGGGGGTCCCGGGTGTCAGACCCCTGCTGATCAGTTTAAATAAACTGCAGAACCCCTTTAATATGGCAGATCATATGGGTGGGGCATTGTGATGTCACATGGGGGGGCGGGGCGGAAAACTTTTCTTTTGTTTAGGGCGGCAAAAATCCTTGCATCGGCCCTGCATAGACGTTGAGTGGAGGAGAGGACATTATATAGAAGAGTGACCTATCCAGGAGATCTCAGAGACGTGGACTGGAGCAGGGGGCGTTATATAGAAGACATATCCAGGAGATCTGAGAGACATGGACTGGAGCAGGGGGCGTTATATAGAAGACATATCCAGGAGATCTCAGAGACGTGGACAGGAGCAGGGGGCGTTATATAGAACAGTGTTTCCCAACCAGTGTGCCTCCAGCTGTTGCAAAACTACAACTCCCAGCATGCCTGCACAGCAAAAGGCTGTCCGGGCATGCTGGGAGTTGTAGTTTTGCAACAGCTGGAGGCACACTGGTTGGGAAACACTGATATAGAAGACATATCCAGGAGATCTCAGAGACGTGGACTGGAGCAGGGGGCGTTATATAGAAGACATATCCAGGAGATCTCAGAGATGGGGGCTGGAGCAGGGGGCGTTATATAGAAGACATATCCAGAAGATCTCAGAGACGTGGACTGGAGGAGGGGGCGTTATATAGAAGACATATCCAGGAGATCTCAGAGACATGGACTGGAGCAGGGGGCATTATATACAGTTGTGTTCAAAATTATTCAACCCCCACTGAAATTGAGTGTTTTGGCCAGTTTGACATTGATTTTGATCAATTCAGTCATCTTGTTTACAATTAAATCAAAGAGGCACTTGTAAGTCAGACAAGTATGGCAGTCTGATTAGGCTTCATTTGTGGGAGGGGCGGAGGCTCTACTTAAACCAGGCACAGCCCCAACTAGGGGGCGGGCGTTTTCTCAGTTGCACAGGGGATGCTGGTGTGTCAGCAGGGTGAACTCTCCTCTGCTCGGAGGTTTCTTTCATTACAGTATGGAGCTTTTCTTCTGCCCGTGGCTACCGTAGGGACGCCTGCGCCATGTATGTAAGTTAATTGAGCCGTGTCCGTCTCTCTGGCCGGCTGGAATCTGACTTTTCTTGCGAGCGGAAGGCATCGCCTCAAAATCGTCCGCCTCAGCTTCTCAGGTTTGTTTTGTCGGAGTTAAACAATTCCTTTCACTTTGTTTGTTAGGTAATCTGATTTAGTTCCCCTTCTATCTCACATGTTTTACGTTCACATTGTTTCGCTTTGAAAAGTTACTTCAGCCTGTGTGCGGTAAGGAAGGTTTACCTGGGCTGCATGTGATGTTATGTTGGAGATTGGCTGCAGCTGTTGCTTGTTACGGCTCTTGCTATAGCAATTACTTCCCATGTGACCCGCCCCTCCCCCACAATCAGGGCTGCGTTTATGCTTCAACTCTTTACGCCAGGTTTGCCCTGTCAATTGAGACGCTGCCTTCTCATGTCTGCTCTTTCAACATGCTCATTTTCTGAGCGGTGCTCTCGTCCGCTCTCGCATCACGTTTACGCTCCACGCATGGTCACAACAGCGGGTAAATCTGTCTCATTCTCGGTGCATTTATTTATTTTTCTGTCATCCTGTTTTTTGCATTCATACTGCTTTTGCTTTCATATGTTTGCTTGCACCACACTCAGACCGGTGTCACACGTCCACTGTTGCTTAGGCCCATTGCAAGAGCGCGTTCATGTCACCGTTACAGTTTGTTTATGCCTCGTTCACTGCAGGCTGCGGTCATACCAAATTTTACGCTTGGCCTATTGCCAGAGTTGGGGTTCACACTACCGCTGTGACTCCGGGTTTTACTTTCACATTTACGTCTCAATGTTCCCGCCCATCCATGGCCGCATCTCACGTCTGCTGTTACAGCAAGTTAATACTCCTTTCACGCTCTAGCTGAGTTCACACGTTTGCTGTTACATCTAGTACTACACTCCATTCCCTGCTAGAACTGTCGTGACGCTATCTTATTCCGGTCACATTCAGGTCTGCATTTCGGTTATACCATGTTTTTTAGGTTTTACTCATTCCAGGTCCACAGTCACCCATCTGCTGGCACACCATGCTCCCATTCAAGCCACATTCTCCTGTCGGTTTCTACGTCACGGTTGTTTTACTCGATAGTCACACCGAGGCAGTTGGTGGCTCCGGTGCCACTCTCCTGTCAAACATGACAGGCATCAATGGTCATTTCCTTTACACCTGGTTTTTCTGCGCGTATACATCAAATGGGTCTTTTCTCTAGTTGCAAGCAAAAAAATAAATAAATAAATAAATATCTTTTGTCTGCTCCCCTTTACTTCTGGTTTGTATTCACTAAGATTGCTCCCACTGCCCCAGTTCAATAAACAGCCTCTCAGCTGGGGCCAGTGGGTCATTAGGGTTTGAGCTTCCTACTCACTACTGTTTCTTTCAAGTTTTTCAGTTGTTTGTCGCGACAAGGGACTTGACTTTGCAAAACGCAATGCCTCAGGTTTTGGTTGTTCTCTCTTCTCCGTTTCATATTCCACGTTTGCATTTTTAAGTTTTATGGCTGGTTTCGGTTTTTATGCTTATGTCCGTTGTTCGGATTACTAATGTCCATACCTGTCAGCAATCACGTTCCTTTCCAGGCCACTTTTTAGACGTCCCAATCATCCTAGTTGTTGCTTTTTCCATCATGTTGGGCTCACTCTTATTTACCTTCACCCATCACGTACATCTAGGACGGCCTCATGGCCCCGGGGGCCCCTTAATTGCTTGGGCCGCAAGGCCGCGGCGGCCACTTGATTGCTTTGGCCTCATGGCCGCGGAGGCCCCATGACTGCTTTGGCCTCAGGGAGCAGGGATTCCATGACCGCTCCGACCCCATGGTGTCAGGGGCATGATGACCGCTTCGGCTTCATGGCTTCGGGGGCACGATGACCGCTTTGGCTTCGGGGGCACGATGACCGCTTCGGCCCCATGGCTTCGGGGGCACGATGACCGTTTTGGCTTCGGGGGCACGATGACCGCTTAGGCTCCATGGCTTCGGGGGCACGATGACCGCTTTGGCTTCGGGGGCACGATGACCGCTTCGGCTCCATGGCTTCGGGGGCACGATGACCGCTTTGGCTTCGGGGGCACGATGACCGCTTCGGCCCCATGGCTTCGGGGGCACGATGACCGCTTCAGGCTTGGGGCACGATGACCGCTCGCTTCATGGCTCGGGGCACGATGACCGCTTGGCCCCATGGCTTGGGGCACGATGACCGCTTTGGCCCATGGCTTGGGGCACGATGACCGCTCGGCTCCATGGCCTGGGGCACGATGACCGCTCGGCTCCATGGCTTTGGGGGCACGATGACCGCCCGGCTCCATGGCTCGGGGCACGATGACCGCTTTGGCTCGGGGCACGATGACCGCTTCGGCCCCATGGCCTGGGGCACGATGACCGGCTTGGCTCGAGGGCGCGATGACCGCTTCGGCTTCATGGCTGGGGCACGATGACCGCCGGCTTCATGGCCTGGGGCACGATGACCGCCCGGCTCCATGGCTCGGGGCACGATGACCGCTCGGCTTCATGGCTCGGGGCACGATGACCGCTCGGCTTCATGGCTCGGGGCACGATGACCGCCCGGCTTCATGGCTTGGGGCACGATGACCGCTCGGCCCCATGGCTCGGGGCACGATGACCGCTTTGGCTCGGGGCACGATGACCGCTTCGGCTCCATGGCCCGGGGCACGATGACCGCCCGGCTCCATGGCTTTGGGGGCACGATGACCGCTCGGCTCCATGGCTCGAGGCACGATGACCGCCCGGCTTCATGGCCGGGGCACGATGACCGCTCGGCCCCATGGCTCGGGGCACGATGACCGCTTTGGCTCGGGGCACGATGACCGCTAGGCTCCATGGCTCGGGGCACGATGACCGCCCGGCTCCATGGCTTTGGGGCACGATGACCGCTCGGCTCCATGGCTCGGGGCACGATGGCCGCTTATGGCTCGGGGCACGATGACCGCTCCGGCCCCATGGCTCGGGGCACGATGACCGCTTTGGCTCGGGGCACGATGACCGCTCGGCTTCATGGCTCGGGGCACGATGACCGCTCGGCCCCATGGCTCGGGGCACGATGACCGCTTTGGCCAGGGGCACGATGACCGCTCGGCTCCATGGCTCGGGGCACGATGACCGCTCGGCTCCATGGCTTTGAGGGCACGATGACCGCTCGGCTCCATGGCCTGGGGCACGATGACCGCTTTGGCTTCGAGGGCACGATGACCGCCCGGCCCCATGGCTTGGGGCACGATGACCGGTCTGGCCTGGGGCACGATGACCGCCCGGCTTCATGGCTCGGGGCACGATGACCGCTCGGCTTCATGGCTCGGGGGCACGATGACCGCCGGCTCCATGGCCGGGGCACGATGACCGCTCGGCTTCATGGCCGGGGCACGATGACCGCTCGGCTTCATGGCCGGGGCACGATGACCGCTCGGCTTCATGGCTCGGGGCACGATGACCGCTCGGCCCCATGGCTCGGGGGCACGATGACCGCTTTGGCTTCGGGGCACGATGACCGCTCGGCTCCATGGCTCGGGGGCACGATGACCGCTTTGGCTCGGGGCACGATGACCGCTTCGGCCCCATGGCCGGGGCACGATGACCGCTTTGGCTTCGGGGCACGATGACCGCTCGGCTCCATGGCTTTGGGGGCACGATGACCGCTCGGCTCCATGGCCGGGGCACGATGACCGCTTTGGCTTCGGGGCACGATGACCGCTCGGCCCCATGGCTCGGGGCACGATGACCGCTTTGGCTCGGGGCACGATGACCGCTCGGCTTCATGGCCGGGGCACGATGACCGCTCGGCCCCATGGCCGGGGGCACGATGACCGCTTTGGCCGGGGCACGATGACCGCTTCGGCTCCATGGCCGGGGCACGATGACCGCTTCGGCTCCATGGCTTTGGGGGCACGATGACCGCCCGGCTCCATGGCCGGGGCACGATGACCGCTTTGGCTCGGGGGCACGATGACCGCTCGGCCCCATGGCTCGGGGCACGATGACCGATTTGGCCGGGGCACGATGACCGCTTCGGCTTCATGGCTCGGGGCACGATGACCGCTCGGCTCCATGGCTTCGGGGCACGATGACCGCTCGGCTCCATGGCTCGGGGCACGATGACCGCTCGGCTTCATGGCTCGGGGCACGATGACCGCTCGGCTCCATGGCTCGGGGCACGATGACCGCTCGGCTCCATGGCCCGGGGCACGATGACCGCTCGGCTCCATGGCTCGGGGCACGATGACCGCTTCGGCCCCATGGCCGGGGCACGATGACCGCTTTGGCCGGGGCACGATGACCTCTTCGGCTCCATGGCCTGGGGCACGATGACCGCTTCTGCTCCATGGCTCGGGGCACGATGACCGCTTCAGCTTCATGGCTTCGGGGCACGATGACCGCCTGGCTCCATGGCTCGGGGCACGATAACCGCTTTGGCCGGGGCACGATGACCGCTTCAGCTCCATGGCTCGGGGGCACGATGACCGCTTCAGCTCCATGGCTCGGGGCACGATGACCGCTCGGCTCCATGGCCGGGGCACGATGACCGCTCGGCTCCATGGCTTCGGGGCACGATGACCGCTCGGCTTCATGGCGCGGGGCACGATGACCGCTCGGCCCCATGGCTCGGGGCACGATGACCGCTCTGGCTTCGGGGCACGATGACCGCTTTGGCCCGGGGCACGATGACCTGCTTCGGCTCCATGGCTCGGGGCACGATGACCGCTTCTGCTCCATGGCCCGGGGCACGATGACCGCTTCAGCTTCATGGCTCGGGGCACGATGACCGCTCCGGCTCCATGGCTCGGGGCACGATGACCGCTCTGGCTTCGGGAGCACGATGACCGCTTCAGCTCCATGGCTTCGGGGCACGATGACCGCTTCAGCTCCATGGCTCGGGGCACGATGACCGCTCGG
Source organism: Bufotes viridis (assembly GCA_033119425.1). Taxonomy (NCBI): domain Eukaryota; kingdom Metazoa; phylum Chordata; class Amphibia; order Anura; family Bufonidae; genus Bufotes; species Bufotes viridis. The sequence continues at coordinate 21,399 of JAKVIS010000065.1, forward strand.
CTCCATGGCCGGGGCACGATGACCGCCGGCTCCATGGCCCGGGGCACGATGACCGCTTCGGCTTCATGGCTTCGGGGGCACGATGACCGCTTCGGCCCCATGGCTTCGGGGGCACGATGACCGCTTCGGCTCCATGGCTTCGGGGGCACGATGACTGCTTCGCCTCCATGGCTTCAGGGGCACGATGACTGCTTCGGCTCCATGGCTTCGGGGGCACGATGACCGCTTCGGCTCCATGGCTTCGGGGGCACGATGACCGTTTTTCATCCTGCCTGGTGATCTACCTGGTGGGTTGAACTTCTGTGCGTCCAGGTTGATTTGGCCCAAATGTCTCACATCCATATCTGCTTCTTTGTTCATCCGAGCGCAGGCCACTTTTCCAAAGTCTGTCGGTGGTGCATCTATTGTCTGCCACTCTTCCCCAGGTGTACTCTTCCTTAACGGAGCTCAGCCTGGTCAGGGTCACCTGCCATGCGGGTCAGGCGACTTTTTCAGTAACATTAGCCTGTCCGGTATTCATGCTAGACCCAGGCTAGTTTTAATTAGTACGCATATTATCGAGGCCATTTGTCATAGTTATAACTTCCTGCGGTCTGCCAGTTAGGTATCGTATGTACATATGCATTCGTTCTGCATACCACAGGCGGTATCGCTGTGCGGCTCCACCCACCAGGCAGTCCTTTGCATTGTGCTCTCCTGTTCTTCTAGTCCCCTCGGCAAACATAAGTTATTATTCACCATTTTGTTCTGCTTCACAGTCGTAATTTCCTTGGCTGGTCTCTCCTTATCACCACATAGCTTTCCACCAGACTCTCCTCTTATGGCACCACTCTCCCTGCTGGTTCCACCGTCGCTTTGCTCCCTCTGCCGGGCACTTGCTTTACTGCACTGCTCCCTCGGCTGGAGAATCCTTTACTGCACGGCTACCTTTAGTCGGATATGCTTACTCTTCAGGTTTAGTCTTTACTACACTGTCCCTCTTCTGGACAGGCTTCTTTACAACACGGCTTCTTCTGGCGGACTTTGGGTGCCGCATGGATTCTTTCCGTTTGCTCCTCATTTCTGCATTGCTTCCTGTGCTGGTCACTCCTTGTTACCATTCCGTTCTCTCTGCGGACAATTTAGTGCTTGGCAGGGTTTATGGTAGGTCATTTGCTATGCTTGTCTGACAGGAAGCCGATTCCAGAAACATACTAATAGACTTAATTGTGGTACATACAGGATGGGCGGCGGCGCCACTGCCGCCACATACAACGTATAGTTATTGTCATTGGAGCGTGGGCCACCCCCGGGTGTCATAGCTCTTGTTCATTTTGTTAGGCCCTTGTTCTCTAACTCAACGTCCTTAGCCCATTACATTCCAATCATCCACATTCAATTATTTATGTCACAGTTAGGCTTCTGTTTTAAACCTATTGTCTGTACTTGTTGCATTCTTTATCCTACGTTTTCAATCACCATAGTTGGTTGCACGTCTATGTTTTTCTTTACGTTCAATAATCAATGTGGCCAGCTCACAAACTCCTGCCTGGTCGACAGATCACCTGTCTGGCTATGCTCCCCCCCCCCCCCCACTACCAGACTTCAATTTCCGGAGTTCAATTCATTCGTGTCATCGGCCACCTACCTTCAGGTTCTCGTACCGAATGACACTCGTCATTAGGTGTCATCGGCCACGTTGGTCTGGTCTCGTGTTCACGATATTCGCCTGTCAGGTTTTTTCAGGAAATGTAGTTATTTTAAGTATAGCATATCACATCGGTCAGGCCCATGGTGTAATCCCGCCTGTACTTTCTTCAGGCCACTTTTTTAGTTATTTTCTTGTTTACTCCTCATATTTGTAATTTGTATTACCATGCCAGTTACGTTTTCAATCAGCCAGGTCTGCGAACTAAATCGCCAGCAGCTTACCGCAATCGCACTCCTTCACTCGCGTGAGGGCATCGACAGGATTTCATATACTACGTTCTTAGCTTATTGCTTTACATCCTCTCCTGGCCTAAATGGTATTCCTCGGGCCCTTCTTTGCATAGTCTAGACAGTTAGGCTCTCAGTTCTCCGGTCTCATAAGGCTAAGGGGAATTTGTCAGTGCTCGCACCACAACAAAGTCTTCAGGTTTAGTTAGTATCGTCCACGCTTCCTTCTGAAGCGTTTCCCAGTTCCTCCCTCGTGCATTGGGGCAGAATCTGCGACATTCAGCATTCTGTCCTGGCTCTATCCGCAGGATGGATGCAGGCATCATTATAGTTGACTTATGTACCCGAACTCTCGTGGGAGATATTGCTTCGCAGTTTGGATCAGGGGTTTCTTTGTACAGGCCATTCAAGTCTCTTTTCACCCTACATGTCTGGTTTTGCCCCCCTTTTTATAGGCCTACCCACGGACATGGCTACAGGCACACCACTAGCCATTTAGTTAGGTAAGATGCGTCTTGCAGTTACGGTGGGTCTCGGCGTTTATCCCACTAGGGCCCTTCGGCTTTCGTGTCTGTAGCTCGGACCACAAGTATGGCAGTCTGATTAGGCTGCATTTGTGGGAGGGGCGGAGGCTCTACTTAAACCAGGCACAGCCCCACCTAGGGGCGGGCGTTTTCTCAGTTGCCCCACCCTCCCTCCCTTTCTATTTTCCCTTCTACAGGGTATGCCCCCCTTTTTATAGGCCTACCCACGGACATGGCTACAGGCACACCACTAGCCATTTAGTTAGGTAAGATGCGTCTTGCAGTTACGGTGGGTCTCGGCGTTTATCCCACTAGGGCTCTTCGGCTTTCGTGTCCGTAGCCCGGACCACAAATATAATATAACATTTATAATGAAATAACCACAAATGTCTTTTCTGTGCTCACATCATTATCAGTTTTATTCAACCCCCAAGTGACATTCAATCTTAGTACTTAGTACAACATCCTTTTCCAGTTTGAACAGCTTTTAAACGTGAAGCATAGCTTGACACAAGTGTCTTGCAGCGATCTACGGGTATCTCCGCCCATTCTTCATGGGTAAAAGCCTCCAGTTCAGTCACATTGTTAGGCTTGCGCGCTGCAACTGCTTTCTTTAAGTCCCACCAGAGGTTCTCAATTGGATTTGAGTCTGGTGACTGCGATGGCCACTTCAAAATGTTCCAGCCTTTAATCTGCAGCCATGCTCTAGTGGACTTGGAGGTATGCTTGGGATCATTGTCCTGTTGAAAGGTCCAACGTCTCCCAAGCCTCAGGTTTGTGACGGACTGCATCAGATTTTCATCCAATATCTCCTGGTACTGAAGAGAATTCATGGTACCTTGCACACGCTGAAGCTTCCCTGTACCTGTAGAAGCAAAACAGCCCCAAAGCATGATTGACCTTCCGCCATGCTTCACAGTAGGCAAGGTGTTCTTTTCTTCATAGGCCTTGTTCTTCCTCCTCCAAACATAGCTTTGATCCATGGGCTCAAACAGTTCTAATTTTGTTTCATCAGTCCACAGAACACTATCCCAAAACTTTGGTGGTTTGTCCACATGACTTTTGGCATACTGCAGTCGACTCTTCTTATTCTTTGGAGACAGCAAGGGGGTGCGCCTGGGAGTTCTGGCATGGAGACCTTCATTACGCAGTGTGCGCATTATTGTCTGAGCTGAAACTTCAGTACCTGCATCTGACAAATCTTTTTCCAGTTCCTCAGCAGTCACACGGGGACTTTTCTCCACTTTGCGTTTCAGGTAGCGCACAGCAGTCGAAGTCAGCATCTTCTTTCTGCCACAACCAGGTAGCGTTTCAACAGTGCCCTTTGCCTTGAATTTGCGAATGATGCTTCCTATGGTGTCTCTTGGTATGTTTAACATCTTTGCAATCTTCTTATAGCCATTGCCCTTCCTGTGAAGAGAAATCACCTCTTCTCTTGTCTTCCTGGACCATTCTCTTGACTTCACCATGTCTGTAAACACACCAGTAAATGTCTAGAAGGAGCTGAGTATCACAGTCATTTTACATCTGCCTAATCGGGGCTTATTCTGCTTGATTGCTGCTCCTTGACATCCACAGGGGTTTTCAATACCTGATCGAAAACACTTGAATGAACCTCTGTTCTTAACCCCTTAAGGACCGGGGGTTTTGGGATTTTTGCGTTTTTGTTTTGCGCTCCCTGCCTTCCAAAATCCATAACATTTTTATATTTCCGCTCACATAGCCATATGACGGCTTATTTTTTGCGGGACAAGTTGTACTTTTTAACGCTACCATTTATTTTTGCATATGATGTAGTGGGAAACGGGGAAAAAATTCCAAATGGGGTGAAATTGCAAAAAAAAAGCAATTTCACCACAGTTTTACGGGTTTTTAAATTACAACGTTCGATTTGCGATAAAACTGACTGGTTAATTTTATTCTTCAGGTCAGTACTGAATCCGGCAATACCTAATATGTATAGTTTTTCTTGCGTTTTGATAGTGAAAAAAATTAAAAGTGGGAATTTTTTTATTTTCTTTTTTGTCGCCATGTTTTGACCCCTATAACTTTTTTGTAATTATGCGTACGGAGCAGTGTAGGGGCTCATTTTTGCGGGGCAATCTGAACTTTTAATTGATACCATTATGGGGTGCGTATGATGTTTTGATCACTTTTTATTCATTTTTTTTAGGAAATGAAGCGTCCAAAAATGGCGAATTAGCCATTTGGACGCTTTCTTTCCGTTTTTATGTTTACCGTATGGTGAATATTTTTTAATATTATTATAGTATGGGCGTTTTCGCACATTGCGACACCCATTATGTGTAATTTTTTTATTTTTTTATTTATTTTATTTTCATTTTGGGGAAAGGGGGGTAATTTGAATTTTTATATTTTTTTTATTTAATTTTTATTTTTTAAACTTTTTTTTTTTTTTTACCACTTTCTTATAGTTCCCATAGTTCCCATAGACTATGGAACTCTCTGCCTGAGGAGGTGGTGATGGTAAGTACAATAAAGGAACTCAAGAGGGGACTGGATTTATTTCTGGAGTGTAATAATGTGACAGAACCATCTGTCTGATTATTCTTTTTTAATGCTTGTTTCCCTGCTGTATTCGTCTGTTTGCATTCCGTTCGTATGTCGACCACGAGGCAGCGGCCATTTTAAACTATCCGAAAGCCCAGCGGTGTTCGGCTCTATTTTCATGGAACTAAAAACGGACACTTTTTCTGCCGAACACCTGTTATTGCCTGGATTCCTAACTTTTATTTTGTTGATTGTATCACAGACAATGTCATTGTGTTGTTGATTGTATCACAGACAATGTCATTGTGTTGTTGATTGTATCACAGACAATGTCATTGTGTTGTTGATTGTATCACAGACAATGTCATTGTGTTGTTGATTGTATCACAGACAATGTCATTGTGTTGTTGATTGGATCACGGACAATGTCATTGTGTTGTTGATTGTATCACAGACAATGTCATTGTGTTGTTGATTGTATCACGGACAATGTCATTGTGTTGTTGATTGGATCACGGACAATGTCATTGTGTTGTTGATTGTATCACAGACAATGTCATTGTGTTGTTGATTGTATCACAGACAATGTCATTGTGTTGTTGATTGGATCACGGACAATGTCATTGTGTTGTTGATTGTATCACAGACAATGTCATTGTGTTGTTGATTGTATCACAGACAATGTCATTGTGTTGTTGATTGGATCACGGACAATGTCATTGTGTTGTTGATTGTATCACAGACAATGTCATTGTGTTGTTGATTGGATCACGGACGATGTCATTGTGGTTATTAAATGTACATTGACGAATGGGTTCTGTTTAAAATGTGACACTGTAAATGATTGGCTGCTATGTTTATACCACGTGGGTGGTAACCTTGTTGTAAAATGTGTATAAAAGGAAATGCTTGTGTGGTCATAAATGAGTTCTTATTTGACCCTCAATGCGGAGCTTCTGTCTCGTTATTGGGGGGATTTATTATTGGCGTTTAGAGACTGCTGAATGGAAATGGAAGCCGCTTGGTGAGTGTGATCGTTCGGCGGCTTGCAGCAGTTCGTGGATTACCGTTCGTGTGTTTGGAGCCGTTCGTGAGATTGCCGCTTCCCCTGCATTTGGTTCGTGCCATCCAGTTTATGCGAACGGAGGTTATGTGTACAGCAGCCGGGGAAGGTCTACTAAACGGCGGTTTGGTTTAAAGACACAGGAGGTGTCTTAACAAATAATATTACAGGATATAGCTACTAGAGAGGGGTCGTTGATCCAGGGAGTTATTCTGATTGCCTGATTGGAGTCGGGAAGGAATTTTTTTCCCCTTAAGTGGGGAAAATTGGCTTCTGCCTCACAGGGGTTTTTTGCCTTCCTCTGGATCAACTTGTAGGAAACAGGCCGAACTGGATGGACAAATGTCTTTTTTCGGTCTTATATACTATGTTACTATGAATGTATTTGCTCCATGTAGGCAAAAGTCGTATCGGCTGAAGTCGCGCAAGGCGTCGGTGAATTACTGTGTCTTTGAAAAGATTTTCAAATAGGAATCAGAAGTCTGTTTCGATACCAAGTTACCAGCCAGTACCAAACCGACTTCGGATTCCTATCTTTAAATGTTTTTAAAGATGCAGATAGGAATACCGAAGTTTCATGTGACTTCGCCCGATAAGAATTTTGCCTTCTGCGAAGCCAATACATTTTAATGCTGTACAGAAACATCATTAAAAACTAAGTTTTTTTCAGATCTATGATCTGATGTTCGAATTGCTCAAGCCCCAAGTTGCAGCTGCAGTTATTTCTGAGGGATCCTTAGAGACTTGTTCAGACTAGAACTGTTTCTGACGTTGTTTGCTGCGCTAGGTAGGGTTGTTTCGGGTATCGGACTTTCGATACCCAATCGATACTTTTAGCCTGGTTTCGATACAATACTGGGATTTGCCTTTTATCGATACTAGGCTGCACAGCCAGTATCAGAGAACATGGATCGCGCTGCTGTCAGTGTGGCCATGTTCTCTCAGCAGCACGGGGAGAAAGACAGTCTCTCCTTCCCCCTTGTGCCGCTCCCACCAATGAGAGAAGAGAGGAGGGGAGGGGCTGTGGCCACTGCGCCACCAATGATAACTAACGTTTAATACATTACAAATGCAGGCGGCGGCAGAAACACATTGCCGGCACTCTACCTCTGACAGGGCGCTGCGATCCACAGCACCCTGTCAGAGGTCAGGTGCTGGCAATGTGTTTGTGTCGCCGGCTGTATTTGTATATTAAACGTTAATCACTGGTGGCGCAGTGCGCCCTCCCCAGTATTAAAACCATTGGTGGCAGTTGCCACAGAGTACCCTCACCTCATCTCATTGGTGACAGTCGCAGCTTCTGATCGGAGCCCCAGCAGTGTAAGCCAGAGGCTCCGATCGGTTACCATGGCAGCCAGAACGCTACTGAAGCCCTGGCTGCCATGGTAATCTCCCTGCTGCTGTGTGCACTATGCATAGGGCAGCAGGGAGAGTGTGAGATCCTATTCACCCTAATAGAGCTCTATCAGGGTGAATAGGACAAGGGATTAAAAGATCCCAGGATCTACCCCTAAGGGGGGAAATAGTTATTAAATAAACTGTAAAAAAAAAAAAAATTTAAAAAGATATACACCAAGTATGAATCACTCCCTTTACCAATTTTACATATTATATTTATTTATTGTTTATATATTTTATATTACATATCACGTGTCTGAAAAGTCCAAACTATTAAAATATTAAAAAATATCTCTTATGCAGTGAATGCTGTAAAAGAAAAAAAAGAAAATAAAGCCTGCGCAATCGTTAATTTCTAACGATAATTTGTTTCCCTTAGTCCTAACAGCAGCACAGATGGGGTTAATTGCCCCCTGTGGACTGGTAGGACCGGCGGAATATTAATGAGCCCAAAGAAAAACAACCAATAGAAAGACTCCAGCTCTCCTAAAAGGAGGGGAGCAACCCCCAGCCCACTGTGTCTGTAACAAGAATATGTCAATAGTGTGGGAAAATTTGTGTGCTGCTGTTAGGACTAAGGGAAACAAATTATCGTTAGAAATTAACGATTCCCTTACGTCCTACCAGCAGCACAGATGGGGAGATAGCAAGAAGAAACCCCTAGGGAGGGTCCTCATGCCTGGCAGAAGAAAGAACTGAATGCCCAAAAGCCGAAAACTCAGCCACCTTCAAATCAACCCTATAATGGGAGATGAAGGTAGACAGAGAGCTCCAGGAAGCTGCCTTACAGATCATCTCCAGAGGGAGAAGATTCCTCTCTGCTGTAGAAGTAGCAACGGCCCTAGTTGAATGAGCCTTTACAAACTCTGGAGGATCTAAAGACTGGGAAACAAAGGTTTCCCTGATGGCCTCCCTGATCCAGCGACTAATGGAAATCTTAGACGCTTTGCGGCCTTTAGACTTACCGACGAATAGAACGAAAAGGTTCTCGTCTATTCTAAACTCCTTGGATCTATCCACATAGATCTGGAGGCATCTCGAGATGTCTAACGAATGTTTGACAGGAGTATCAGAGGAGGTGGTAGAAAATAACACCGGAAGAGAAATCACCTGATTGATGTTATGAAAAGTTGGAACTTTTGGTCTAAAAAGGGAGGTACCTTAGAAGGACTCTATCCTGTAAAAAATGATATAAGGGTGGATAGCCGCGAAGGCTTGAAGCTCCGATACTCTCTTGGCGGAAGTTATAGCCAGAAGAAAAACAGCCTTAAGGGTTAGATATTTAAGGCTTACCTCCTCCAAGGGCTCAAAGGGGGGAGATGCTAACCCCCTGAGCACCACAGACAAATCCCATTGGGGAATTGGTTTTACGATAGTAGGCTTCAATCTCTCTGCTCCTTTAAGGAAGCGTTTGATGAGCGGGTCCCGAGTAAATGGCCTGTCGAGACAGGCTGAGATAGCACAGACTTGAACCTTCAGTGTAGATGGAGAGAGACCCTTGTCAAGACCATCTTGCAGGAATTGCAATATTGCAGGGAGGGGCGGATCTGCAGACGCCACCTGTTTGGAGCTGCACCATAAGGTGAAGATTCTCATGATCCGAGAATAGGCCTTTTTTGTTGATTCCGCTCTGGAATGCGATAATGTTCTCAGGACCGACTCAGATAGCCCTTCTACTCTGGGAAGGGACTGATCAACCTCTGGCATGCCCCATCTGAGAACCAACTGCCTGAAGATTTCCGGATGTAAGGACCATTCCATGGTTGGAAGCCCACGACTCAGGCGATCTGCGATCATATTGAGAGAGCCTCGAATGTGAGTGGCAGATAGATGGGTTAGGTTCAGCTCTGCCCACCGTAGAATTACCCCGACTTCTGAAAGAAGAGGTAGTGATCTCGTGCCTCCCTGCTTGTTCAAGTAGAGCACCGCAGTCATATTGTCTGACTGTACTTTCACCGCCTTGCCCCGGATCTGAGGGGCGAAGTGAAGGAGGGCTAGCCGGATAGCACGCATCTCTCGAAGATTTGAAGATAGATGCCTCTCCTGTGGAGACCAAGATCCCCGAACTGTGGATCCGTCTAGGTGAGCGCCCCAGCCTACAAGGGACGCGTCCGTAGTCAATATGAGCCAAACTGGTTGGGTCATAGACTTCCCGGGAGGCAGATGAATCCACCATCTGAGAGAACCTCGGGTCTGGCGAGACAGGGCGCACAGAGAATCTAGCCCTGAGGGGCTGCCATCCCACTTGTCCAGGACTTCTGACTGAAGGGGACGGAGGTGCCATAACGCCCAAGGGACTGCATCCGCAGTCGCTGACATGAGCCCCAGCATCTTCATAAGAGTTCGAATCGGAACTCGGCGTGGGACCGAAAGAAATCTTGCTTGGTCTTGAATGCGGGATTTCCTCTCTGGGGTCAACCGGAGGGACATCTCTACAGAGTCCACTATGAAACCCAGGTATTGGATTGAAGTCGATGGGCTCACGTTCGACTTCTGCCAGTTGACAATCCAGCCTAAGCGGAACAGAAAGGAAATGGCTACCTGAAGATGATGGGTGAGTATTGGGACAGAAGAGGCTAAGAGTAGCCAATCGTCCAAATATGGGATAACGGTCAGTCCCTGGAGTCTTAGAGCCGCCACTATGGATACCACTACCTTGGGAAAGATAAGGGGGGCAGAAGAGATTTCGAAGGGGAGAGCGGCAAATTGAAAATGCCGACGAACTCCAGAAATTTGGACTGCGATCCTGAGAAACTTCCGAGAAGTGAGATGGATCGGGATGTGAAGGTAAGCATCCTTGAGGTCCAAAGTAGCCATAACATCCCCGGACTTGAGGATGTGGCTGACCAACCGAATGGTTTCCATACGGAACCTTGTCCTTCTCACAAAGCGATTGAGAAATCTCAAGTCTATGATCATCCGGAGAGCTCCCGTTTTCTTGGGGACTAAGAAGACTGGAGAATAAATGCCTAGACCCTGTTCCTCTGCCGGTACCTCCTCCAGGGCCCCCTTGGATATGTAGTCCTGGATGTAGGACTCTAGAATTTTCTGTTTTTCGGCAAAAACTTCGAGTGGCAATGAATCTTTCTGGGGAGAGAGATGAGATCTATCTTGTAACCTGAAGCCACTACACTTTGAGTCCAGGGATCTGAAATATCCTGGGCCCATACGTGCCTGAAGTGAAACAGGCGCCCCCCTACGGGAAGGTGGGGATGGGGGACGGGAAAATCCAGAGGGGTAACGGCCGAGGTAGCAGGGTTTAACCAAGAGCCTCGGGGAGGCCCGTAGTCAGGAGGGTTTAGCCTCCCTGGTGGGTTTGCGGGAGCGTCTCGAGGTTGTCCGAGACTGCCCCCAATTGCTACGTGCCCTGCTTTGACGGCGAGATCTGCCTCCACGCTCTTGGCCTCCGCGCCCACGAAAGGGCTGCTGGGGGAGACTTTTGCCCTTCTTATCTGAAAGGCCCTCCATGATGTTATCAAGCTCAGATCCAAACAGCCGGTCTGGCTCAAAAGGAAGAGCGCACAAATTAAATTTCGACGCATTATCTACGTTCCATGGTCTCAGCCACAATGGTCTTCTGGCCGCTGAAACTAGAGCCATAGTTTTGGCCGCCAACCTAAGTTGTAGCTGGGTGGTATCAGCCAGGAAATCCACTGCCAGGTTAACCGCCTTGAATGCTGCCAGTATGTCGTCCCGGGAGACACTTCGGTCGATGTCCGACTGGATCTGATTCAGGCTTGAACGCAGGAAAGATGCCACTTCGGTGGAGGCGATGGAAGTAGAAGCGGAGGCCGCAGCAGCGGAGTAGCTTCTTCTGAGGGTACACTCAGCTCTTCTGTCAAGAGGGTCCTGCAGACTAGACCCATCGTCTGCCGGGACAAGTGTACGCCTGGACAATTTGGCTATTGCCATGTCCACCTTGGGAATGGAACCCCACGATTCCACCAAGGGTTTTGCCATCGGAAACATAAGCTTGAAGCGTCTGGTGAGGACCGGGCCTTTCTCAGGCTTCTTCCACTCTGTGCGCATCGCAGAGAGGAGGGTCTCATCCGCCTTAAAGACACGCTGGGTGCGTCTGGCGGGATCGGAGGACTCCCCCATGTCAACATCCTGGTCCCTCGACCGGATGGACTTCAAAAGCTTTTGTGTTTTTTCTGGTGGGAAAAAATATGAGGTCGGCTCCTCATTCTCAGATGAGGACGAGGAGGAATCCACGGAGAAAGGCATAGGCCTATCCCCGGGAGCGGAGGTTTCCATAGGTGCCTGCGGAACCGGAAGCCTCTCATTAAGCAGCCGCACCACTCCTTTGATGGAGTCATCCACGTAGGTTTTTGCCCAGGAATACATATCCTGCATAGTGGGTTGAGAGACGGTGCGGGAGCGGCAGCTGTCACATCTGGAGTAAGGGAAGCTATCTTCCAGAGGGGTGTTACAGTCGTAACAGGCCAAATGTCTGCGTTTGGCGGACGACTTGCGTTGCTGGTCCGATTCTCTGGGAGAAGACATTTCTGAAACAGAAAAGAATATCAATACTGAGAACAAAGTACCGCAGAAAAAAATTACGAGAGAAACGCCCACCAACAACAGGAGCAAGTGACAGTAGACAAGAATCAAGAAAGGAAAAGCAGAACTTTCTGATTAATGCGGAGGAGCTCTGAAGCTAGCTTAGGTAAAGCGCAACAGAGCCCAGAAAGCTGGGCTGAGCAGGTATTTAAGGGCAAAAACTCCGCCCAGAGGAGGGACCCCAGCACTCCACCCTCCAGAGTATAAAAAATATGTATCCCTTATAAAAACACACATCAAAGGGATAAGGAAGCCTCCTTATGCCTAAAAGAAAAGGCACAGGTTGATTTAAACAAAAAATCAAAGCAAGGAGGAAGCTAGCTTCTCCCTCCCTACCCCCAGCACCGCCCGCAATTCAGGCCACGCCCCCTCCCCCCCGGAGGACAGCCGGCAGAAGGAGCACGCCGACCGAGCAGGACCCGGGAGTAACAACAGCCGCGTCCCCGACGGGAGACGCGGCAGAGCCGGATCGCAGAGCCGGAGGAGAGGGGCAAAGCCTCCACAAGTAAGCGGAAGGAGCGCAATGCTAGGAGGAAGGGGGGAAAAAAATAAGGGCAAAAAGCCCACAAGTAAGCAAACTGCAGCTCCCCGAAGGAGGGGGAGCCCCGCCAGTCCACCTGTCCGGAGGACAAAAAAAGACACAGTGGGCTGGGGGTTGCTCCCCTCCTTTTAGGAGAGCTGGAGTCTTTCTATTGGTTGTTTTTCTTTGGGCTCATTAATATTCCCCATCTGTGCTGCTGGTAGGACGTAAGGGGAATTTGCCTTTTTTTTTTTTTGTCACCTTGTCCCCCCAAAAAATAGGATGGGACTGTTCGATTAAGGGCCGGATGTTCCATAAAATGCGGAATGCACTCTTCTTTTTTTGGCATTTAATTTGTTTCGCATGGTATCGAGTATCGCAATACTATTTTATGGTATCGAATCCGAATCAAAATTTTGGTATCGAAACAACCCTTGCGTGAGGTGCACATTGTAGCTGAAGGACACTGAGATCCGTGAAAGTTAGTGACCGCCATATCCCACGAAGGTGCAGAGCAGTTCCTTAGACAGAGCCTAGTGCAACGCCGTGCTTGGCGTATAGAAAGGGCAGGCGGTGGAGGAGGGTGCACTGGGTTCTCATTTCCACATAAGTTGCCGTCCGCTGCCTGTTGTCAGACAAGATCCGTCCCTAGTAACATAGACTCACAAGATGGCGAACAGGAAACTGCTCGCTGTGCCCCCCCCAATACCCCCAAATACTATCCTGAAGAAATATCAGTGCCCCCCATAGTATTAGTGCTCCTCAAGGCCCCCTCAATAGTAATTCCCTTCTATAATGCCCTCAGTAATAATACTGACCCCTATAGGAATAATGATCCCCTAGAAAGCCTCCATTAGTAGAATAGCCCTCCAGTATTAATAATGCCCTCACAGATCTCCCAGTATTTATACTGCCCCCTACTGTTATAATGGTTCTCCCAGAAGTGCCCCCAGTATTTATAATGCCCCCTACTGTTATAATGCCCTCCCTGAAGTTCCCCTAGTATTTATACTGCCCCCTACTGTTATAATGCCCTCCCTGAAGTTCCCCCAGTAGTTATATTCCCCCCTTTAGTGTCATCAGAAATTATAATTCTTTTGCCCCTCCATTATACAGTCCTATGTGAATAACCTCACCCCCTTAACATTCAGTCCCATGTACATAACATCGCTCCCTCCCACAGCCACCTCCAACACACAGTCCCATACAAAAAACATCCCTCCCTTCAGCGCTAACAAACAGTCCCAGTAAATTGACCACAACCCCCAACATTCCTCTTGCTCTCACACCGAATCCTTCCCTTCAATTCCCTCTCCTCATGTAGCAGACCTCGCCACATCTTCTTCCCCAGGACTCCTCTTCACTGCAGAGCACCATCCTCTCCTGCCCTGGTCACATGATGGTGACATCATCGCAGGTCCTCAACCACTGATAACATGGACTGTGATGTCATCACAGGTCCTTCAGCTCTTCCAATGCATTAGATTCAATTGTGTTGCCGTCCTGAGGAGGGCAATACAGTTGTATCTATCTGGCAGGCAGTACATTTGGGACCTGAGAAAACATCTAGGGCCCAGGCCCCAACTGTTTTAACCTAGAAATGCCTCTGCCCCTACCTTTCTGTAAGTGGGATTTACTCCTCCTTATCTTTTCCGTGAGGTCCGGAGCTGAAAACAAACATAGTGTGAAGTAATGAAATGGACATCACAACAATACAGTGATGGCAGATTTCACAGAAGTGATTTGTTTCCTCCTTCTTAGTGAAATGCATCGAGCTGTGCAGCTGAAACAGGGAATAATACAGTATGTCCGAAAAATACATTAGGGAAGCCTGAAAAAGAAGCACAGCAAATATACAAACTTTTTGGAAACATTCTACATTTTTCAAACTAGCACCTGGATCTGAATACTTTTATATTAGCATGTATATAGAAATGTTCTGTAACCACATATACATGTAACTGTATAAGCGCCGCCTGCTGATTGTTCAGGGCTGTTGGGAGTTGGAGCTCTACATTGATCTCATATTGATGACCTATCCGGAGTACATGCTGCAGAAACCCTTTAAGGACCGCTCTCTGCTTGTTAAAAATAAATCTATTAAACTACAACATCTGTGTAGTCGGGAGGAGCTGCCGAAAACCTAATCTGCCAACCCAATGTCCGTCTAGATAGTAATAATAATCTTTATGTATCGCCAACATATTCCGCAGCGTTTTACAATGACCCTGATTGGACCTGTAGAATCCCCCACTGCTCCAGCACTGAGGCCCCTGTGGTCTCCTTCAGTCTGTTTACATCACTGCAGCGACAATATTGGTGGGAGCTCTGATAGCGGTATGTATATCACCTGACCATTGAGGCCTATGATGGTCTATGGTGGTCACGTCTTCTATTGGCTGTAGGGTCATGTGAAGGTGTGACATACCATGAAACTGCCTTGTCCTCACACATGTTTCCATCCATATAAAAAGAGAGAACACAACATCTACACTTTATTATCTCCTCCGATGTCTCCTCTTATCTCCAGTTATTGTATTTTACATGAGATTTTTTAGGATTTTCCATCTTCTCATCTTCTCTCCATTCAGGTTTCTACAATATAGGATCCGCTCAGTGGAGATCTTCTATATAAGATCCTTCTCCTGATTGACCTGCAAGGATGGACAGGGACAAGATGGCGGAGAGGATAATAAATCTCACCCTAGAGATCCTCTTCCGGCTTACTGGAGAGGTGAGAGGTTCTGATGATGTCACATTACATCATCTTATCTATGTTACTAACAGATGGACATGACTGGAGAGGTGAGGGACTCTGGAGATGTATGGAGTGATATTTATTACTGTGTCTCTCCATAACCAGGACTACACAGTAGTGAAGAAGACCTCTAGTGAGCGCTGTCAGGACCCTGTGTCTGAAGGACGGGGAAGAACCCTGAGCCCAATCATGGGGCCTCCACCTCACCCCCTGATACACGAGGAAATCAATAGAGAGAAGATCCTAGAGCTCACCAACAAGATGATGGAGCTGCTGACTGGAGAGGTGACACTGCTGGGAATGCTGGGACATTATACAGGAACAGTATGAAGGGATCTGGGTGATGACTGTATCATTGTGTTGTCAGGTTCCTATAAGGTGTCAGGATGTCACCGTCTATTTCTCCATGGAGGAGTGGGAGTATTTAGAAGGACACAAAGATCAGTACAAGGACGTCATGATGGAGGATCACCGGCCCCTCACATCACCAGGTAATAGACATGACTAAATACACACGTCCTCTCATTATCTGTATGTAAGGGATGAATTCAGTCACTGGATGTGTTTCCTACAGTTAAGGAGGAGAGAAGAACACCGGAGAGATGTCCCAGTCCTCTTCTTCTACAGGATGGTTCAGAAGAACATCACAATGTCCCACAGGATGATCAGGTAGATGGAGATAAGGTCTCATGAAATGTCCCCTACGATCTGTAGAAGGCTGAGAAGATCTTGTCTTCAGTCTTGTTTTATCCACCAGTATTATATGTTTTATCCTTGTATAATGAGTAAGATGGAGATGGCGGGATTACAGCTGACCATAGACATTACATGTTGTCTGGATCTTCTCACAATCTTCTGCCTGTATAGACTTTTAAGATGGCCTCCTCTGTAACTGCTGCAGATCTTTTGTGGCTGCATAAGACTGGCACAACAGTTTTCTGAGAGGTCCTCGGCCAGGACCATGCAACAATACAAATGGTCAACCATAGCTGTGCTCGGATTGTCAGCTTGAACAGGAACATCAGGAGATAAATGCATTATTATGTTCAAAGGTTTTGTAGTCTAGGATGGCAGTACCAAGGCCATACCACAGGTTCCATTCTAGCACCTCTAGATACAATTCTTCCTTCTTACTTGCATACAGTATAATATGATATTGGCAGTTGATTATTGGAAAAGCTATGTAGGATTATTTTCATCAGCACATATAACGTCAACTCACCAGCAATTTTCCAGCTGCTCAGAAGCATCCGTACATTTTGAACCCTTTGATTATGGACATCTGGCCATGTAATCTCCAGTCTGACCACCAGTCCGAGGCTTGCTGTCCTGTCAGACAGGAGATCAGTCTCTCCTGTGTGGCTGACGTCCTGTGAACTACAAGATTACAGCGTCATTTATCAGATCCTCCTGAGAGCTCCCTCCCCACCAGCTACTCCTCCCTGTCTTCTGTATGTCCCTAACCATAGCATGCTGCTGAAGATATCATCTCTACGTTATCACATAAAGTGGGAAAGCACATATTTAAACGATACGTCCCTGAAGTGATTACCTTCAGAATAAAGATGAGGAAATCAAGTCTAAACTGATCAGATTCAGTAAGACCCCAGCAGTGGAGGAGATCTCTCTCCACACCTATGTTCTGATAGGAGTATGTGTGATCTGAACGAACCTACTTCCCCTCTCTCCTTCCCCCGCTTAGGAGTGTAAAAAAGGAGTAAGGGGAGACCTCAGGAGTGGACACTCTCCACACCTATGTATGACTGCTCACTAAAGCGAGTATTCACAAAATCCAGTGCTCCTCTGCTATTCTGGAAGACTCCAGTAGGTATCCTGCAGCCAGACCACACAGAGACCACTAGACCTGGAACATATTGGGTAATCTAGATACCTATAGATTCACCCTAAAGTACTTGTGGATCAACCCCCCACCAGAATTTCATGTGCACTTCGAGCCAACACCTCACTCCAATATTCTATCAGATGATAGAGCGTGATCTGTACACCATAACATAATAGTGACAGCGGGACCCCCATCGTTTTAATGGATCTTAGAAACATGTGACAGTAGCGGGGACAAGCGCTGCACGGTAGAGCCACCAAAACTAGTCTAAAAACCGTCTACAGAGTCCTTGGCTACAGGAGACAAAATTTATTTATCAACGGGCAATGGATGAGAAGTTTATGGACTGGACCACGTGATCTTTGGGCAGAATTTACGCAGGAAAGAGAACGGAACCGGTGAATGAAGTATATTAGTAAGTTATCATGAATGTAAGGCCCTTCCAATAATGTACTATTGGTGCACAACCACATTTGTCTTTGTCTAAATGCCCCAGGGTGCACCAACAGTTATCTGATGTGTTTGTTCACCAATAGTCTCTAAATAGAAGAGAACGACCAGCCTCACCAATGTCACTGCAGACAGTATGGCGGCTACACAATATATTCATTGCCATCTTCGCTGTCCTTTCCTATTTCTGGGTAAAGAGACCTAAAAAAACAACTGCATGGACTTAAAAGGTCTGTCACTACAAAATGCGGTGCAAATCCCCAAATATAGAAAATAATATATCGCAATATATATCGCATATGCTTCAAATTATATCGCAATATAGATTTTAGGCCATATCACCCACCCCTAACGGGAACAGGGGCACCAACAATGTAATGTTATATACACACAATGTAATGTTATATACACACAATGTAATGTTATATACACACAATGTAATGTTATATACACAATGTAATGTTATATACACACAATGTAATGTTATATACACAATGTAATGTTATATACACAATGTAATGTTATATACACACAATGTAATGTTATATACACACAGTGTAATGTTATATATACAATGTAATGTTATATACACACAATGTAATGTTATATATACACAATGTAATGTTATATACACACAATGTAATGTTATATACACACAATGTAATGTTATATACACACAATGTAATGTTATATACACACAGTGTAATGTTATATACACAGTGTAATGTTATATACACACAATGTAATGTTATATACACACAATGTAATGTTATATACACACAATGTAATGTTATATATACACAATGTAATGTTATATATACACAGTGTAATGTTATATACACACAATGTAATGTTATATATACACAATGTAATGTTATATACACACAATGTAATATTAGGGATGTAATATAAGGGCTGCTCTCCCTGCATTGCAAACTGGTTGGAATAATGAAGCAATCAGATTGGATTTATACGGGAGACCTGCAGATATTGGGGTCAGATAACTCCTGCTGTCCGGTCTTTTTCGGTCGTCTTTTCAGGTCATATAAAACCTTCCACACGTCTTCTCCAACCGTCTGATGACTTCTACAATATTTCTTTCACAGCTTGTGAATCCTGGTGAATATCTGAACATTATATATGTTACAGAGACAGATGTGAGGGACGATGAGCAGAGTACAGAGGACATTCCTACAGATAACCGCCCAGGTGAGTAGTGACCACTAAGTAAAGCAGAGCGGTCTCTAAGATTCTGCTCCTTCACTGGATGATACAATTTTATGTTACATTTTTAGGTTCTCTTTTCTGTCATTTTCTTCAGCGTTATATTCACCGATTCAGCTAAAATTCTAATTAAATATGGGTGGAAATGTGACAGCGTTATAGGTGATATACAGTATGTATATGATACATATAGTCCATCCTCAGGAGAGGTCATTAATATCAGATCGGAGGTGGATTCAGCTCTCAGCAGCCTTTTGGTCAGATGTATGGAGAGGACACAGTGCTCTGCGCGCTCTTAGGCCTCTTCCTGGCCATGCAATGTGACGTTCATCGGTCATATGGCCTAGGCACAGATTAGTCCCATTCCAGTGAATATGTCTGAGCTGCAATGCCAAACACAGCCACTATTCAGCAGACGGCGCTGTGCTTGGTGAGCTGTGAGGAGGCTTTGTATTACCTGGAGCTCCGGTGAGCACTGAGGCTTCCTCAGACATAGCAAAATATACAAAACATCTCGCTTTATTAAATATTAAATATGAGAGCTTCGTGCATAAATACATTCACTTACACGCCTTGGCTTCCTACCAATGAGGTCACTAATGATTGTCTGAGCAATGTTCTGCCATTATGAATGCATTTGGGCAAGCAAATCGTCAAGATCTGTTGCTGGTACCTACAGTATCTCACAAAAGTCAGTCCACTCCTCACATTTTTGTAAATATTTTATTCTATCTTTTCATGGGACGACACGAAAGATCTGACACTTTGATACAATGTAAAGTAGTCAATATACGGCTTGTAAATTGTAAATTTGGTGTGCCCTCAAAATAACTCAACACACAGCCACTAATGTCTAAACCGCTGGTAACAAACGTGATTACACTCCTAAGTGAAAATGGACAAATTGTGCCCAAAGTGTCAATTCAAGAAGAGAGGACAAGTCCTCCATTACTTCTGCGGCCCCTAGGGCAGCAAGAAAACATTTAGTTGGGAGAATGGTTTCTGGCTCAGAGTCCAGGACGGAAGCAGCCTCAGGGAAGCAGCGGGACAGGGCATCTGCCTTCACGTTTTGGAACCTGGCTTATAAGTGAGGCGGAAATTGAAGCGGGTGAAAAACAATGCCCACCGGGCTTGTCGGGAAGTTGAGTCTTTTGGCACTCTCTAGATACTCCAAATTTTTGTGGTCAGTGTAAACCGTGATGGGATGTTCTGCACCCTCTAGCCAATGTCTCCACTCTTGAAAAGCCAATTTTACTCCCAGAAGCTCTCTATTGCCGATATCATAATTACACTCGGCTGGAGAGAGCTTCCGAGAGAAGAAGGCACAGGGATGTAACCTCTCAGGGTCCCCAGAATACTGTGAGAGAACTGCCCCTACACCGACCTCAGAGGCATCGACCTCGAGAACAAAAGGTCTGGAGGTGTCTGGATGAGTAAGGATTGGTGCCGTGCAAAAGGCCTGTTTCAGCGTCTCAAAGGCTCTGACTGCCTCTCTCGTCCACTTAGAAGGATTAGCTCCCTTCTTAGTGAGGTTGGTGAGAGGTACTACTATCGCAGAAAAATTCTTAATAAACTTGCGGTAGAAGTTGGCAAAGCCTAAGAAACGCTGCAACCCCTTAAGATCCTTAGGCTGAGGCCAATCCAAGACAGCAGAAAGTTTGGATGGGTCCATAGCCAATCCCTTTTCTGAGATAATGTATGGAATATAAGGCCTGCTCTCCTTGCATTGCAAACTGGTTGGAATAATGAAGCAATCAGATTGGATTTATACAGGAGACCTGCAGATATTGGGGTCAGATAACTCCTGCTGTCCGGTCGTCTTCGGTCGTCTGTTCAGGTCATATAAAACCTTCCACAGGACTTCTCCAACCGTCTGATGACTTCTACAATATTTCTTTCACAGCTTGTGAATCCGGGTGAATATCTGAACATTATATATGTTACAGAGACAGATGTGAGGGGCGATGAGCAGAGTACAGAGGACATTCCTACAGATAACCGCCCAGGTGAGTAGTGACCACTAAGTAAAGCAGAGCGGTCTCTAAGATTCTGCTCCTTCACTGGATGATACAATTTTATGTTACATTTTTAGGTTCTCTCTTTTGTCAGTTTTTTCAGCTTTATATTCACCAATTCAGCTAAAATTCGAATTAAATATGGGTGGAAATGTGACAGCGTTATAGGTGATATACAGTATGTATATGATACATATAGTCCATCCTCAGGAGAGGTCATTAATATCAGATCGGAGGTGGATTCAGCTCTCAGCAGCCTTTTGGTCAGATGTATGGAGATGACACAGTGCTCTGCGCGCTCTTAGGCCTCTTCCTGGCCATGCAATGTGACGTTCATCGGTCATATGGCCTAGCCACAGATTAGTCCCATTCCGGTGAATATGTCTGAGCTGCAATGCCAAAAACAGCCACTATTCAACAGACGGCGCTGTGCTTGGTGAGCTGTGAGGAGGCTTTGTATTACCTGAAGCTCCGGTGAGCACTGAGTCTTCCTCAGACATAGCAAAATATACAAAACATCTCGCTTTATTAAATATTAAATATGAGAGCCTCGTGCATAAATACATTCACTTACACGCCTTGGCATCCTACCAATGAGGTCACTAATGATTGTCTGAGGAATGTTCTGCCATTATGAATGCATTTGGGCAAGCAAATCGTCAAGATCTGTTGCTGGTACCTACAGTATTTTACAAAAGTCAGTCCAACCCTCACATTTTTGTAAATATTTTATTCTATCTTTTCATGGGACGACACGAAAGATCTGACACTTTGATACAATGTAAAGTAGTCAATATACGGCTTGTAAATTGTAAATTTGGTGTGCCCTCAAAATAACTCAACACACAGCCACTAATGTCTAAACCGCTGGCAACAAACATGATTACACCCCTAAGTGAAAATGGACAAATTGTGCCCAAAGTGTCAATACTGCCTTAACTCTCTTGGGCATGGAGTTCACTAGAGCTTCACAGGTTGCCACTTGAATCCTCTTCCATTCCTCCACGACGACATACGTCTGTTTTGAAAAGACAACCCCTGGATATGACTTGAGCATATGCACTCAACTTCTATGGTCCATCATGTCGAGGCCTGTTCTGAGTGGAACCTGTCTTGTTAAACCACTGTATGGTCTTCGCCAATGTGCTCCAGCTCAGTTTTAGGGTGCTGGTAATCTTTTAATAGCCTAGGTCATCTTTATGTAGAGCGACAGTTCTTTCTTTTCAGATCCTCAGAGATTTATTTGCCATAAGGTGCCATGTTGAACTTCCAGTGACCAGTGTGAGAGTGGAACCTGTCTTCTTAAACCGCTGTATGGTCTTGGCCACCATGCTGCAGCTTGCAGTTGCTGATTATCTGGTACCCTACACCAGGTGCTTATCCACGTCCTCCTCAATGGACATCCTCCTATCCCCAACAAAAACAGAGCAGATTGTTGCTTCCACTTTTTCTACCTCCTTTTATATGTGCAAACTGAAGCAGTGCCATGTTGTCTTAGTTTAGATAAATACTTTTCCTTGCGGAGTACCCTTAAAATATCACTCGTACGCCCCGAAGTGCCCCCTGTAGTTTTCCCTCTCAGTATGTTAATTCTGAGCATCGGTACAGGGAGGAAGAGGAACCAGGGTATTTCAATGGGCGTCTCCTTCTACCTGGCTGTGCCGCTATCCAATGACAGCGGAGAGCATCATAGCCATGGAGAAAATAAAGCTCAGAATCAGCGGGGGATAATCCACAAGGAAAGGTATTTATCTAAACTAAAAAAAAACATGAAAGGTCCTCCTTAAAGCTGAGGAGCTTGGGCGAGAGAAGCTACATAGATCAGTTGGTAATCTGCACCAAGCAGCAAGTTTCCTGCTGGATTTCTCTCCTCCATCTACAACTGGACAACGTGTTTGGTGACAATGGCAGGAACATTGTGGCTGCACTTCATTTGGGGAAATAACACATGTTCCCTGCATGGAACATATTATAAATTATTGGCGCATCAATTTTTGAAAAAGCAACGTAGCTTGCAGATGGTGTTGGTCCTGTCCAGGGGACTGTCCAGCTATTCTTATGTGGCTAAAAAGACCATTCTGAATGTGAAGTGACAAATGGTCTGCCTTTGTACCATTTGAATTCCATCTTCCATATGCTGAAGCGTTGCTAATGAGCAGCGTAAAGAGATTAATGATTTACATGATGCATGAGACCACCACAGCAGGGAGCATATGTTATTTTGAGCGCAAGGCAGTGGCAGCTTATCGGGGCCAAATGTCGCATACTCAACCCCTTCGAAGAGGCCACCAGAGTAGGGACAAGCATTAACATGGCATCACCCTGATATTTATATTAGAACAAATGCTCACATTGATACAACAAGGACTAGAGGAAGAACAACCTCCACATCTTTCTGGGCATTGTGTAGCTGATAGGAACCTAGACGGACGAAGTCGCACAAAGGAGGAAGTGGAGTTTTCCCAGGCACAGGTAGGGAAGGAGGTTGGCGCTCGGTATGATAGTTATGCTGATGATGACGACGATGACATTGGCCATGACCAACCATTGCAGTGGAGTCTTAAAGGTTTGGGTCCTCAGGCATGCTGGTAAGTATGACAAACTGCATGCTTGGTTGCCTACATGCTGGCAAGCATGTGGTTAGCATCAAGCAAGGTGATGACTAATGCAGAGCCATACTTTTAGATCATTGCAATCAAAGCAAAAAGGGGAGAATGTTTTACTGATGCCTGTCGCCTGCATTTCTGTCCAGGGATCTCCAACCTGGCTGAGTCAGAGATCTCCAGCCCTCTCTGGTGGTGCTACCCCGACAATAAGTCTCAGAAGGCACAGCAGCAGTGCAAGTGCTGTGCCAACCTGACGCATGTCCGCAAAAGGACAAGCATTGCCTGAACAACCGGGTTCAGTCGTACCTGGACTGTGCCCTTACTTCTGCACATAGCCTGTCCCCTGACTCCATGGACGTCTGGGAGTGAGATTGTAACAGTGGCTGGAACTGGCACAGTTTGATATGTGTACTGTCTTGTCCAGCCTCCAGTGCAGGATATTCAGTGTGGCAGGTGGCATCGTCACACACCTCCAGCTGATGCCAAGGAGTAGATCTGCCAGAGCGTCATACACAGATTATCAGGACAATGGGAGCAGATTTGATTCTGGTTAAATTTATTCATTCTCTCTTCTGACTGATTCTTCAGTCAGAACTTTTCATAATCTTATGATGGTGTGTACAGTATATATGAGTTGCAAGCACTTGTCTCATCTGAGACAATGGGGGCAGATCACTAGGATTGTCTGATAGTTGCGGGTCCAACCGCTGGGACCAGCACCTTTATGGAGAACAAAGCATGCCAAAGTGGTGGCTGGAGGACTCTGGTCCAGCTATCACCAAGTGCTCTCCCCATAGGAGTGAATGGGAGCGCACTGTGCATGACCGGCCACTGTTTCCATTCACTTTTATGGGCCTGACGAAAATAGCGGAGCCAGTGCTGCGCATGCACAGTGCACCCTCCACCACTTTCGAGGCTCAGTTTAGGAGATAGGTGCAGGTCTCAGCAGTGGGACCCGCACTTACCAGACAATAGGGGCATATCCTAGTGAATTGCCCCCATTGTCTCAGATGAGACAACCCCTTTAATATAAATGCACGAAAAAGGAAGAGTTTATGGTTGGGTCATGCAGTTTGTTTACTTTAGAGTGACAGCACTGAGATTTGGAGAGACCTCGGTGTGCACAGTGTCCTAGCTGCAGTGATGATGTTCGGGTCACAGGATTATTCTTTGGCGCTATATGTAGTTTGTGTAATCGGGAAAGGCTGCAGGATAAGGCTACATTCACACAACAGGGAAAAATGGGGCACAGCTGTTTTAGAATGAATTGAACTCAATGGCGCTATTCACATGGCCATTTTTTTGAAGGCGAGTGAATAGTGGTTGTGAAAAATAGTGGTTCAGAACTATTTTTAATGGCCATTTAGACAGGAGTGCATCCATGTAATGGCCGTTTAAAAGGGGTACGCTAGTAGAAAATGGCCATTTAGGGGTTAAAATAAAAATAAATTGCTTTATCCGCTTGCACACACAAGGCAGTCTCTCTTGGTGCTGAAGGACCTGTGCTACCAACGTGATGACATCACCATGTTCTCCCAGCATTATTGCTTAGGAGTGCATGGTGACATCATCCCACTGAGAGTGTAGGTCCTCTAGCACCAAATGAAGAGCGACTTTACCCCTCACCCACGAAAGCACCACGAGAGAGGATGGATCCGTCCCCAAAGACAGGAAACGTGCGGTAGAAAAGGCGGAGACTCCTCTCTGCTTCCAGTATGGTTTCCTGTCTTTGAGGGGAAGCCTGTGGTTCGTCTTCCTCTCCCTAGGGCTGCCCTGTTTACCTCCGGTCCCTTTTCTGGTGTGGCACAGAGGTGTGCGAGGGGGTTGGCAGAGATGCGATGGCAGAGCTCTCCTGAACGCTTGGGGCATGATGCTTCAGTGCTATAGCAAGCTCCAGTAAGCATTGCGTGCGTGGCTAGAGTCAGAAGATGTCGGCCGGGAGGGGGACGAGCCTCGGCTACGCTCACGTGACCACCACTTCCGGTTTCAGAGTGAGGCTTGGAGCGCACGGATGTTGCGCATCACGTTGTGGCGGGGGAGTTGTTTTTAAATACACTGGAACAAAGAAGTGAGCTGCCGGCGTTTTTCACTCGTGTGTGGCTGCAGAGGACAGGAGAGTTGTCTACTGAATGTGGTGGCCACAAGGGAGGAAGAAAGAAAGGACACAGTGGAGGAACCAGTGCCCCTTTTCGGATGAGATAGCTGCTAATTGGAACAAAGCTCCCAAAATAGATGTGGCCATATCTAAAGAAGCGAAGAAGTCATCTCTTCTGTTTGAACATATGGGTTCTTTGAAGGATCCCTTAGATAAAAAAGCTGAGGGGTTCTTAAAGGGAGCTTGGGAAGCCTCGACTTCAACATTCAGGCCATCTATTGCCTCTACATGCACCGCGAGATCCCTTATTACATGGTTGTCTGATTTGAAAGAACAGTTAAAAACAAGAGCCCCAGAGAGGATATATTGGCCAGTCTGCCGACTGTTGAAAAGGCGGTGGAATTTTTGGCAGACGCTTCTGCTGACACTATAAGACTATCCGCTCGCGCGGCAGGGTTAACAAACTCTGCGCGCAGGGCATTATGGTAAAAAAATTGGAGTGGTGATCTCCAGTCAAAGAGGTTATGTGCAGTACCCTGTGAAAGGGAATATTTATTTGGGTCAGCCCTGGATGAGTTGTTTGAAAAAACAGCAGACAGAAAGAAAAAGTTTCCAGCACAAGGTGTTTTTTCCTCTAGAGAAAGGTCAAGTCGGCCTTTTCGCCCCTTTTCGGAGCAATAGAGAAGATAATAAGGAAGACAGATCTTTCAAAGCTAGATCCCGAAGGGAAGGGGGAAGAGGGTTTCTCTTTAACAAGCAGGCTAGAAGAGAAAAGAAATTGGGTCAGCAATGACGCCAGTGACCATGTAGGAGGAAGACTGAAATATTTTCTTCCTGCATGGACCCAAATTTCATGCAGTCCTTGGTTTCTGGACATGTTGAGACATGGTTTAAAATTGGAATTTAGCTCAATTCCCCCTTCAAGGTTCGTGATCACAAACTCTACGAAAAATGAAGGAAGGACTATAGTATCAGAAGTTCTATCCTTGGTAGAAAAACAGGTTTTGGGACCAGTACCAGAGCGTCAAGAAGGAGAGGGGTTTTACTCTCCTCTTTTCTTAGTAAAAAAACAACTGATGGTTCTTTCAGAACCATAATAAGTTTAAAGAGACTAAATCAGTTCCTGTTGCAAAAGAAGTTCAGAATGGAAACTATCAGGTCAACAATAAACGTATTATTTCCAGGTTGTTTCATGGCAGTGCTGGACTTAAGGGATGCTTACCTTCATGTTCCAATCTATCAGGAACACCAGAAATTCCTAAGGATAGCGATAGAGATAGGAGGAGTTATGAAACACTGGCAGTTCCAAGCCCTTCCATTTGGCCTAGCAATGGCTCCTAGGGCATTAACCAAGGTGGTAGCGGAGATGTCAGCACATATTTGGGAGAAGGATATTTTGTTTATACCCTATCTCGACGATTTTCTGATTGTGGCAGGAACGGGGACTGCCTGCGGAATAGCAGTTCAAGAGGTAATTCAGATCCTGAGGAGATTAGGTTGGATCTTGAACGAGAAGAAATCAAAACCAGAGCCTCTTCAATGCCAGCAGTTCCTGGGCCTAATCTTGGACTCCAGAGACCAGAAATGTTTTTTGCAAGAAGAGAAGATAGTCAACATAAGGCAGAAAATTCGGAAGTTAATAGATCATCCCCAAATTACGTTAAGGAAAGGTATGTCGATACTGGGGAGTCTAACTTCCTGCATCCCAGCGGTCACATGGGCCTAGTTTCACTCAAGAGATCTTCAGTGGGAGTTTCTAGAGGCCTGGCAGAAGGGGAAACAACCCCTAGATATGAAAATAAAGATCTCTACCCGGACCTTGCTTAAACTGAGGTGGTGGCTGGAAGCAGACAATCTAAATCAGGGACTTCCGTGGTTATGGAAGGAGCCGATTTGTTTAACAACAGATGCCAGTCCCTGGGGCAGGGGAGCTCACGTTCAGAATTTTTCCTTTCAAAGGGCGCTGGGAGGGAAGTCTAAAGACAGCTTCCTCCAATATGAAAGAACTAATGGCGGTGAAATATGTGATTCTCGAAGCACTTCCATTATGTATAGACAAAGATTTGAGAATAATGTCGGACAATACAACAGTAGTGTCGCATATAAACAAGCAGGGAGGACAAAGAGTCAGGATCTGATGCTAATACTCTGTTCCATTTTCCAGATAGTAGAACAGAAATGCAGGTCAATCTCAGCAGTACACATCAAGGGGAGAGAAAATATTCAGGCAGACTTTTTGAGTTGTCATCTAATTTCCCATGGGGAATGGTGTCTGGATCCCAGGATTTTCAACCAGATAGTAGACATCTGGGGTCTGCCCTCTATAGATCTCTTTGCCACGGTACAAAAGAGGAAAGGTTTTTTCCCTATCTCCGTAGGGATCCCCCTGTGGGCTGGATGCTTTTCTCCATAGGTGGGATTTTCCTCTGGCCTACGCCTTTCCTCTATTTCCTCAGATTCCTCGAGTGCTAAAATAGGTCAGGGAGGATCAGTCGAGAGTAATATTAATTGCCCCGTTTTGGACAAGAAGGCCTTGGTTCAAGTGGCTGAGAAAGTTGTCGATTAAAGAACCTTGGGTGCTTTTAAGGAACAGGGGGTTTTCTACTAATCTAATCAACAACCTATTAAAAAGTAGGAAAGTAGTCACAATGTCGATTTATGCTCAAACCTGGGGAAAATTTTTGTCCTTTGCAGATCTGCAGTTTAATAACCTTCCTGTCTCTCCCCTACCCCTAAATAAAGTACTGGAATTCCTTCAGAAGGGGTTAGAGTTGGGGCTTTCTCCTAGCACTTTAAAAGTACAGGTTTCAGCTTTATTAGCCCTCTTTAATGATCGTCTAGCTTCAAATACCTGGATTACGCGATTCCTTAAAGCTCTTTCCAGATCTTCTCTTAGCGTTTCCCCATGGGTAGCCCCTTGGGATTTAAATCCCGTTCTACAGGAGCTTAAAGCTTGCCCATTTGAGCCCATTCATCAGATCCCTATAAAAATCCTGTCACTCAAATTATGCCTGTTGGTAGCCTTAACATCTGCTTGTAGAATTAGTGAGCTCCAAGCGATTTCCATCAATCAACCTTACACTTCCATTCTACAGGATAGTCATTATTAAACCTGACCCTGTTTCATTCCAAAAGTGGCCACTAAATTTCATAAATCGCAGGAGATTATTCTTCCCTCCTTTTATGATAATCCATCTTCAGAAAAGGAGGCAGTCTTCCACTGTTTGGATGTCAGAAGATGTCTCATTCAGTATTTAAAGGAGACTAAAGATTGGAGGAAGTCCTCCTCGTTGTTTGTTCTCTTTCAGGGGGCGAATAAAGGACATCAAGCTTCCAAAAAGACTCTGGCGAGATGGATTACTTATCCCTGGCATACCCATCTTTGGGGAGCCTCCAGAAGGTCTCTATGCACACTCTACCAGTGCTATCTCTACATCTTGGGCTGAAAAAGCAGCAGTCTCTGTTGAAGACATCTGTAAAGCAGCAGTCTGGTCTTCTCCTTCTAAGATAAAAAGAAAGTGTCAGTCTTGTATCCCAAAAGCACGGACAGTTACTTGCGCTGCTGGTTCCAATGTAGTGTGGTGGGTAATTCACACTGGAAAATTCATGTAGTAAAGGGTCTGAAACCGCGCTGCTTCTAAATCCGTCGTACGGAGCACAGGTGAATATATAAGGGTATTAGCCTTTGTCCTCCTCTCTCAAAGGGTTCGATCCTCCTCAGACCGTCTCCTCTGTAAGATTAAACGACCGGCATATAGTGAAGTACCCTCTTAGTAGTTGGTAAAAAATGGTTTTATTCTACTCACAAACACAGGTGGTTTCCATCAAAATTCTTCCCCAAAAATCGCAATAATGAGTGTGTGGAAGCGTTTAAAACAGGATCATTAAAAGAACTAGAGGAACTGGATGCGAGCAAGATAACCCACAATCTAACATTCGGGGAAAGGAAGGCTCTAAAAGATCTGGAGAAGAATTCTGAACTAATAATTAAGCCCGCAGACAAAGGAGGGGGTGTGGTCGTGATGAATAGGGATAAATATGAGTCTGAAATGTTTAGATTAGTATCCGACGAAGCCACATACCAGAGACTTAAAAGCAACCCTACTTTTGAGTATAAAAAAATCTTTGATGGTCTATTAACTGATGGTTTCAAAAAAGGAGTATTAAATAAAAGGGAATTTGAATATTTGAGTGTCCCACATCCCATTGTGCCAGTGATATACCATCTACCAAAGATACACAAAAGCTTGACTGACCCCCCAGGGAGGCCAATAATTTCGGGGTTAAATTCCCTGACATGCAAGGTCACAGAATATATAGATTTTTATTTACAGGGATATGCAACACAAAACCCTTCACACTTAAAGGACACAGAAACAGTAATACAGATAATAAAAAATCTGAATCCACCCACATCAAATACATGGATGGCTACAGTTGACGTAGCATCTTTGTATACAGTAATTCCCAAGCAATTGGGTTTAAAAGCGGTAGAAAATAGAATTAAAGAAGACCCCAAAATAGGTGACTTGCAGGGGGATTTTATTTTGAAAATTTTGGATTACTGCCTTGAACATAATTATTTTTGGTTTAAGGACTCCCATTATGTCCAGCGAATTGAAATTCGCCCCCAGTTTCGCTAATATTTTTATGGGGGCATGGGAAGAGGTCACCATCCTCCCCACATTGGGGGTGGTTACTTCCAGAGGTAGATTAATCCTCTGGAAGAGATACATCGACGACTGCCTCCTAATGTGGGAAGGAGAGAAGGACGGATTGGAGAAATTTATCCATCAACTTAATGATAATGAATGGAACTTGCGGTTTGTGGGGGAGATTAGTAATGTGTCCATAAATTTTCTAGACCTGTGCATTAAGATAGAAGATGGGAATTATAAGACTAGCTCCTTTTTTAAAGATACGGATGTGAACTCGTATATTGACGTGAAGAGCTGTCATTATAAACCATGGCTGAAAAATATACCCAAAGGACAGTTTAAGAGAATGTCTCGTAACTGTACTACGGTGGAAGACTATAGATCACAGTGTAAGGTGCTGAAGGACCGCTTCCTTGAAAGGGGATATGAAGGAGACAACCTTGAAGCTACTATTAAAACTGTTGAGGAGGAGAGAACCAAAGTAGGAGGAGAAATGAAAGATAAAAAGGATGAGAAGGATTATAGATTTTCTTTTACAACTGGATATTGTTCTATGTCGGATAATATTAAAAAAGCTGTCGGAAAAATTGGGGAACCTTAAAAAATGACCCGATTTTAGGGAAGGCCATACCGAAGAAACCTACCTTTATTTTTAGGAAGGCTCCAAATATTAGGACTAAGCTGGTGCATAGTGCCATCCCTCCAGCGGGGGAAAAGGGAAGTAGGGAGGGAGACAAATTCACGTGGTGTGGATTCTGCACCGGTTGTAAAAACCGCAACACAAAAGAGAGAATGAGAACACTTGATTGCATTGTATCCAAGAAGAACGGAGGAGAGTTCCGAATAAAAGGAAACTGTTCCTGTGAGAATGAGGGTGTCATATACGTGTTGGAGTGCCCGTGTGGACTCCAATACGTTGGCAGGACAGTGAGGAAGTGGAAGGTGAGGATTCAGGAACATATAGGGAATATCAAGAGGGGACTGATGAGCCATAGTGTGTCGGCTCACTTCAAGCTTATGCATGGAAAGAATCCACGGGGCTTGAGGTTTGCTGGCGTAGAAGTGGTTAAACCACACTGGCGAGGAGGTGACTCGCTGGCGCGGATAAATCGAAAAGAGGTACAATGGATTTACCAATTAGGGACGCTGCAACCCAGCGGCTTGAATATAGAGTTCGATCTGAAGCCTTGCTTGATTTAAAGTAGATACATTGTACTATCTTTATTTGTGTAAGTAATTTATGAAGTCTTACCCTGTGTCGAGGACCTTTGAAAAAACGTGATGGTGATTGGACATTTGGATCACGTGATACCAATTCGATAAATGAGGAAGAGGTGGGTTTTTAAGATCTCCGGGATGAGTTTTATCCTGTGTTGAGGACCTTTGAACTACATGATGGTGATTGGATATTTGAATCATGTGACACCAAGTTTATGAATGAGAAAGAGGCGGGTTTTAAGAACACCGGGATGACGTGACCAGTAGTGGAAAAGATTGGAGGGGTTTACGAGTTATGTGTGATGTATGAGATTAAGAAGATCTTTGACAACGCGGTATGATAAGTGTATAAGTGAGAAACATAAGTAGGACATTGGTACTGTCCGGAGGAAAGAAATACTCAAATGCATTAATGAGACCTATGTATGTTATAAGATTGCGGTGACTTGAGAGCGGATGCACAAGTTGATAAACTAAAGGTTTTACTATGTAACCAATTTGGTGGGATACTTTGGATGTACGGCGGATAAATATGATTTTAGCGATGAGAACCCCCTTATTAAGTTTGTAATTTTATATGAAAGTATATGAGTGTTGTTTAATATATGTTGATTGGGTAATGACTCCCAGAGTTCGGGAATGGGAAACTGAGCTATTTAAAGGGCCATGCTATGGACATGCGCAGTGATCGCCCCTGAGGAAGCCAGAGAGCGAAACCCGGGTCGGGCAGGAACCTGATGTATTTTATCTTTGTGATATGCCTGAAAACCACCTGTGTTTGTGAGTAGAATAAAACCATTTTTTACCAACTACTAAGAGGGTACTTCACTATATGCCGGTCGTTTAATCTTACAGAGGAGACGGTCTGAGGAGGATCGAACCCTTTGAGAGAGGAGGACAAAGGCTAATACCCTTATATATTCACCTGTGCTCCGTATGACGGATTTAGAAGCAGCGCGGTTTCAGACCCTTTACTACATGGTCTTCTCCTTCTACCTTCTTTAATCACTACCGTTTACAGTTAAATTCTCCATCTGATTTGTCTTTTGGATCTAAGGTGCTTTCTGCGGTTATCCCACCCTAAGTTTCCTTGGCTTTCTCTCGTGGTGCTGTCATGGGTGAGGAGTAAAATGAAGATTACTCACGGGTAATTGGATTTTCCTGAACCTACGACAGCACCCTTATTTTTCCCTTCCCTCTTTTCTGGGTCTTGGTAGTTTATTCACGGGTGTCAAAAAAATAAAAAATAATAATAATATATAAATAAATATATATATATATATAATATTAGATAAAACTAACTTACGCGGCGGAGTTCCTCAAATCCTTGAACATCATACTGGAGGCAAAGAGAGTCTCCGCCTTTTCTACCGCAGGTTTCCTGTCTTCGGGGGCGGATCCATCCTCTCTCGTGATGCTGCCGTGGCTTCCGGAAAATCCAATTACCCGTAAGTAATCTTCATTTTCCTCTACGCGTGTAAGTGGATGAGATGAGTCATACCCCCCATAAAAACAAAACCCTGCACATTATTAACATTATTAATTATTACTGATGTGGGTCACCCTGGGGAACATTACTACTAACTGGGGCCACTATGGGGGACATTATGTATACTGCAGGCATTGGTAATTCAATAAAAAAAGCTATAAAAATTATCTAAATCATCCTCAAATAATGGGCGTTAAAAATTAATGCAAAACGTCCTGATGACCAAGAAATGGATGCAAAAATGGTTGAAAAATGGCCATGAAAAACTGAGTGTCTGTTTTTTATGGCCTTTTTTTCACATGTGAATGTAGTACAAAAAAGTCTCACCACTGAACACCAGATATTTCCCTGCTGCTGGGAAGAGCATGATGTGCTCAGTATTACTTTAACTTTATTCACAGTACAGGAGCTTCACTGATATAAAGGGAACACTAAGGGACAGCACTACTGCAGGGGGCGCACAAAGGGGGCATAACTACTGTGTGTGGGCACTTAGGGGGCATCAGTACTGTGAAGAGGGCACTAAGGGGGAATTCCACTGTGAAAGGGACACTAAGGGGAGATAACTTTTGTGTCAGGCACTAAGAGGGGATTCGTCGCCTCTTGTCCAGCCCCAGTAAATGTTTTTTCTATATATCTTTTAAATGACTGATCAGGTGGGGGTTGCAGGGAAGTTTCTCAAGTGGGAGCCAGCGTTTTCTAGTTATTCCTATCAGTCTACTATTAGATTGTGGTCTGTTTGGCAACCACTGTTGTAGTCAATTGATACTTGAATTTTGTGCCATGCCTTGTAAGTTCTGTAGATTTTTTTTTATTGGAAAAGTTATAAAACTTCAATACAATTTTAATGTTATTCATCAATAATAAAATGCCTTTTGTTCTTGGCAGATGACTGTACCAGAAACTTTGAGAAACATCTGGTATCTTCAGAATTTGAAGTAGATGATTGTGGTATCACACGAGATACATTTGAAGAGCATGCCAATATCCAAGATATATTCTCATCCAATCACAGCAACAATGCATCACTTGATTCTTTTAAACAGGTCCGATCTTCTGATTCATCACAGACTGTATCACAGAATAAAAGTCACAGAAGAGGTGCTAAACATCAACCAGCTCACGTAAGAGGGAAGACATTTTCATGTTCAGAATGTGGTAAATGTTTTAAGTATAAATCAGTTTTTGTTAAACATCAGAGAAATCACCCAGGAGAGAAGCCATTCTCATGTTCAGACTGTGGGAAATGTTTTAAGTATAAATCAGTTCTTGTTAGACATCAGAGAAATCACACAGGAGAGAAGCCATTTTCATGTTCAGAATGTGGAAAAAGTTTTAAGCAGAAACCACATCTTGTTAGACATCAGAGAAATCACACAGGGGAGATGCCAATTTCATGTTCAGACTGTGGGAAATGTTTTCACACTAAATCACATCTTATTAGACATCAGAGAATTCACACAGGAGAGAAGCCATTTTCATGTTCAGAATGTGGGAAATGTTTTAAGCAGAAACCAGCTCTTGTTATACATCAGAGAAATCACACAGGGGAGAAGCCGTATTCATGTTCAGAATGTGGGAAATGTTTTAATCAGAAACCACATCTTGTTAGACATCAGAGAATTCACACAGGGGAGAAACCATTTTCATGTTCAGACTGTGATTTGTGCTTCAACCATAAACCATCTCTTGTTAAACATCAAAAACCCACATTTAACCACCTCAGCCCCCCTAGCTTAAACACCCTTAAGGACCAGGCCACTTTTTACAATTCTGCACTACACTACTTTCACGGTTTATTGCTCAGTCATACAACTTACCACCCAAATGAATTTTACCTCCTTTTCTTTTCACTAATAGAGCTTTCATTTGGTGGTATTTCATTGTTGCTGACATTTTTACTTTTTTTATATTAATAAAAAATTACCGAAATTTTTGCAAAAAAATGAAATTTTTCGCTTTCTGTTGTAAATTTTTTCAAATAAAACTACATTTCTATATAAATTTTTCTCTAAATTTATTGTTCTACATGTCTTTGATAAAAAAAAATGCAAGAAGTGTATATCTATTTGTTTGGGTAAAAGTTATAGCGTTTGTTTCTTAAGGTGCTAGAATGCCAGGATAGTATAAATACCCCTCAAATGACACCATTTTAGAAAGAAGACACCTCAAAGTATTCGCGGAGGGGCATGGTGAGTTCATGTATGATTTAATTTTTTTTCACAAGTTAGCGGGAAATGACACTTTCTGAGGAAAATATTATAATAATAATAAAGTTTCCATTTCTGCTAACTTCTGGCAAAAAAAAAAAATCTCCCACGGACTCACTATGCCCCTCAGTAAATACCTTGGGGTGTCTACTTTCCGAAATGGGGTCATTTGTGGGGTGTGTTTACTGTTCTGGCATTTTGGGCGGGGCTAAATTGTGAGCAACCCTGTAAAGCCTAAAGGTACTCGTTGGACTTTACGCCCCTTTTATGCACCTAGGCTGCAAAAAAGTGGCACACATGTGGTATCTCCATACATAAGAAGTAGGGCAATGTGTTTTGGGGTGTATTTTTACATATACCCATGCTGGGTTAGAGAAATATCTCTGTAAATTGACAACTTTATATAAAAATTTTTTAAAAGTTGTCATTTACAGAGATATTTATCACAACCAGCATGGGTATATGTAAAAATACACCCCAAAACACATTGCCCTACTTCTCCTGAGTACATGAGTGACACTTTTTTGCAGCCAAGATGCACAAAGGGGCCCTAGTTCCAATTAGTACTTTTAGGATTTCACAGGGCATTTTTACGCATTTGGATTCCAAACTACTTCTAATGCATTATGGGCCCCTAAAATGCCAGGGCAGTATACATACCCCACAAGTGACCCCATTTAAGAAAGAAGACACCCCAAGGTATTCCATGAGGGGTATGGTGAGTTCATGTAAAATTTTATTTTTTGTCACAAGTTGAAAAAAAAAAGTCAATTTCCACTAACTTGTGCCAAAAATAAAATCATCTATGAACTCGACATGCCCCTCACGGAATACCTTGGGGTGTCTTCTTTCCAAAATGGGGTCACATGTGGAGTATTTATACTGCCCTGGCATTTTAGGGACCCTAAAGCGTGAGAAGAAGTCTGGAATCCAAATGCGTAAAAATGCCCTCCTAAAAGGTACTCATTGGAATTTGGGCCCCTTTGCGCATCTTGGCTGCAAAAAAATGTCACAACTGTGGTATCGCCGTACTCAGGAGAAGTAGGGCAATGTGTTTTGGGGTGTATTTGTACATATACCCATGCTGTGTGTGAGAAATATCTCTGTAAATGACAACTTTTTAAACAATTGTATACAAAGTTGTCAATTTACAGAGATATTTCTCTCACCCAGCATGGGTATATGTAAAAATACACCCCAAAACACATTGCCCTACTTCTCCTGAGTACGGTGATACCACATGTGTGACACTTTTTTGCAGCCTAGGTGCGTAAAGGGGCCCAAATTCCAATGAGTACCTTTTAGGAGGGCATTTTTACGCATTTGGATTCCAGACGTCTTCTCACGCTTTAGGGCCCCTAAAATTTTTTGGCACAAGTTAGCGGAAATTGACTTTTTTTTTTTCTCACAAAGTCTCCCTTTCCGCTAACTTGTGACAAAAAGTTCAATCTTTCATGGACTCAATATTCCCCTCAGCGAATACCTTAGGGTGTCTTCTTTCCAAAATGGGGTCACATGTGAGGTGTTTGTACTGCCCTGGCATTTGAGGGTCTCCGCAATCATTACACGTATGGCCAGCATTAGGAGTTTCTGCTATTCTCCTTATATTGAGCATACGGGTAATGAGATTTTTTTTTTCCGTTCAGCCTCTGGGCTGAAAAAAAAATGAACAGCACAGATTTCTTCATTCGCATCGATCAATGTGGATGAAAAAAATATCTGCCAAAAAATGTGCAAAAAAAATATAAAAGAGGGGAAAGGACATAGGAGTGCTTGCGAAGTAAGGCCCCATTCACACGTCCGCAAAAATGTCCGCATCTATTCCGCAATTCTGCGGAATAGATGCGGACCCATTCAGTGTGAATGCGGCCGGCGGTGATGCAGAGAGCACACTATGTTTCGGGTTTCGGCCCGAAACATCCGGCCACAGCTCCGCAAAAGATAGAGCATGTCCTATTCTTGTCCGCAATTGCGGACAAGAAAAGGCATTTTATAGTTCTGGCAATTTGTGGATTTGCAAAATGCAGAAAGCACATTGCCGTTGTCCGTGTTTTGCGGATCCGTGGATCCGCAAAACACATACAGACGTCTGAATGAGCCTTACGGGGGATGGTGATTAGTGACAGGGGGTGATCAGGGGGGTGACATGGGGTGATCAGGGGTTAATCAGTGACGCGGGGGGGGGGGGGTTGGTGTGTTTTGATTGGTGCACTTACAGTCTCCTCTGGTGGTCCCAAGCAAAAGGGACCACCAGAGGAGCAGGCAGCAGGCATATCAGACGCTGTTTACAAAACAGCATGTGATATGTGATTCAGATGCCATTTTTTTAACATCTACAGCCTGCCAGCGCAAGATCAGCGCTGGCAGGCTGTAATTAAAGTTCCTGCCGTTGCAATCCTGTGAACACATGCGCCACAGGAAATCTCGTTCCTCGCAAGATGACATGCCGATGTGTCTAGGAGGAACATCCAGCTGCCCACAGGACGCATCCCAGCGTTAGGCGGTCAGGAGGTGGTTAAGAGAAGCCATCTTCATGCTTAGCCCATTAGTGACCTCCCTAATGAGTTTTTATGGTGGTCACTAACTGGCTTTATTCCTTCAGATACTCCTTTTTACAGGGAGATAAAACAGCGCCTTGCTTTCAGTTAGCAGAGATATCCAAGGGCTTGGAGCGATGATTAGGACCACTGTGAGAGCTCCCCAAACAAACATAGTCTCCTGTATTGAATGAATAATGGTCATCAAAGGACAGATCCAGTTAATAGTGAAACTAAGATGGTTTTTTTATATATATCTCCTCTAAACACAAATGTTTTGTGAGAAACAAAACAAAAAAAACTGTTTCCCACCCTCCTGTGATCGGTATGGGGACCCTTCATTCCTGATAAACTGCAAATACAGGGGCCTATTTGTAAAAATACAAAAAATACAGCTGGATTCCCACAAGAGCTGGTGTCCAGACATGTGGAAAAAGGGCGTCATTTACACTTCTAAATGGCCAGTTATTTGCAGTCAAGTGGAATGACCGATCGGATATAACATATAAGGCTGAAAAAAGATATCTGTCCATCCAGTTCGGCCTCTTATCCTGCAAATTAATCCAGAGAAATGCAAAAAAATACCTGTGATAGAAGACACTTTTCCCCACTTTAAAGGGAAAAAATTTGTTCTCGACTCCAATCAGGCAATCAGAATAACTCCCTGGATCAACGACCCCTCACTAGTAGCTGTAGCCTGTAATATTATTACACTCCAGAAATACATCCAGGCCCCTCTTGAACTCTTTTATTGTACTCACCATCACCACCTCCTCAGGCAGAGAGCTCCATAGTCTCACTGCTCTTACCGTAAAGAATCCTCTTCTATGTCTGTGTAGAAACCTTCTTTCCTCCAGACACAGAGGATGTCCCCTCGTCACAGTCACAGTCCTGGGGATAAAAAGATGATGGGAGAGATCTCTGTACTGACCCCTGATATATTTATACATAGTTATTAGATCTCCCCTCAGTCATCTTTTTTCTAAAGTGAATAACCCTAATTTTGATAACCTTTCAGGGTACTGTAGTTGCCCCATTCCAGTTATTAGTTTAGTTGCCCTCCTCTGAACCCTCTCCAGCTCTGCTATGTCTGCCTTGTTCACAGGAGCCCAGAACTGTACACAGTACTCCATGTGTGGTCTGACTAGTAATGTGTAAAGAGGCAGGACTATGTTCTCATCACGGACATCTATGTCGATTTTGATGCAGCCTATTATCTAATTGCCCTTGGCAGCAGCTGCCTGACACTGGTTTCTACAGATTAGTTTGCAGTTCACTAACATTCCTAGGTTCTTTTCCATGTCAGTGTTACCCAGCGTTTACCATTTAGTATGTACTGGTGACTTGCAGTATTCCTTCCCATGTGCATAACCTTACATTTGTCAGTGTTAAACCTTATCTGCCACTTATCTGCCCAAGCCTCCAATCTATCCAGATTCCTCTGTAGCCGTATACTGCCCTCTGTATTATATATACAGTATACTGTCCTCTGTAGTATATATACAGTATACTGTCCTCTGTAGTATATATATAATACAGTATACTGTCCTCTGTAGTATATATACACTATTCTGTCCTCTGTAGAATATATACAGTATACTGACCTCTGTAGTATATATACAGTATTCTGTCCTGTGCAGTATATATACAGTATACTGTCCTCTGTAGTATATATACAGTATACTGTCCTCTGCAGTATATATACAGTATACTGCTCTCTGCAGTATATATACAGTATACTGTTCTCTGTAGTATATATACAGTATATTGTCCTCTGTAGTGTATATATACAGTATTCTGTCCTCTGTAGTATATATACAGTATACTGTCCTCTGTAGTATGTATATATATACAGTATACTGTCCTCTGTAGTATATATACTGTATACTGTCCTCTGCAGTATATATACAGTATTCTGTCCTGTGCAGTATATATACAGTATACTGTCCTCTGTAGTATATATGCAGTATGCTGTCCTCTGTAGTATATATACAGTATACTGTCCTCTGTAGTATATGTACAGTATACTGTCCTCTGTGGTATATATACAGTATGCTGTCCTCTGTAGTATATATATAATACAGTATACTGTTTCTGTAGTATATATACAGTATGCTGTCCTCTGTAGTATATATACAGTATACTGTCCTCTGTAGTATATATACAGTGTATACTGTCCTCTATAGTATATATACAGTGTATACTGCCCTCTGTAGTATATATACAGTATACTGTCCTCTGATATATACAGTATACTGTCCTCTGTAGTATATATACAGTATACTGTCCTCTGTAGTATATATACAGTATACTGTCCTCTGTAGTGTATGTATACAGTATTCTGTCCTCTGTAGTATATACACTATACTGTCCTCTGTAGTATATATACAGTATGCTGTCCTATTCGATGTCAATTACTTTACACAGTTTAGTGCCATCTGCAAAAATTATATTTTACTGTGCAGGCCTTCTACAAGATCAATAATAAATATATTGAAGAGAATAGGGCCCAATACTGACCCCTGAGGTACTCCACTAGAAACAGTGATCAGTGCTCCCTGTTTGTTGCGTGGGTGCGCGGTAGCGCAGCTTCCTCTATGCCTCCGCTCAGGTCCCTCAGGACCTCCGCTCGCCACAACATGTTTTCATGAATAGGCAGCGCTAAAGTACCCCGTTTTTTACACTGCTGTCCCTCTTTCCCGGGCGGATGCCTGCATGTACGGGCTAATGATAAGCCGGGCCATGCAGGCAATGTCCTGCCTCTCACTTGCTGTGCGATGCTGAGTCCTTGGCCCCGCCTCCTCACACAGCCAGGGAAGAGAGCTCGGGAGCCGAGAGAGAGACTTGCAGAAGGAGGGGCAGGTCCCAGGAAAATAACCCAATCATTGCCTCCTCCTCCTGCAGTCCTCCGTGCTCCTGCCCCAGGTTTATCTGTGATCACCAGAGGGTGACCCCACAGTCCCATAAAGAGAGTGCGGATCCTCCTGCCTTCTTCCATCACTGTCCCGATCTTGTTTACTGCTGGCCTGGCCGTGTTCAAACTAGTAAGGTCCTTTTCTAAACTTTTTCCTGTCCAGTTGTTTTAGATTAACCCCTTCAGGCTCAGCCTTACGACCCCCATCCTGCCCGACATTGGTAGTCCAGCTGGAGAGCCCCAGGCTCCTCTATTATAAATACTGTCAGTAATGTGACAGGTAACAAAGCTCCTCTATTATAAATACTGTCAGTAATGTGACAGGTAATAGAGCTCCTCTATTATGTGTACTGTCAGTAATGTCCCAGACAGGTAACAAAGCTCCTCTATTATAAATACTGTCAGTAATGTGACAGGTAATAGAGCTCCTCCATTATAAATACTGTCAGTAATGTGACAGGTAACAGAGATCCTCTATTATGTGTACTGTCAGTAGTGTCGCAGGTAACAGAGATCCTCTATTATGTGTACTGTCAGTAGTGTCGCAGGTAACAGAGATCCTCTATTATGTATACTGTCAGTAGTGTCGTAGGTAACAAAGCTCCTCTATTTCCATCTGCGATCCATTACCTGGCATGCTGTACTTTTTTTTTTTCCATCTTAAAAAACAAATCTCAGACTGAAATAGTTTAAACAGGATAAATAAGCAACTGATGCACAGGATCTACTGTACAGCATGGTGTATGAACTATACTGTATATTGTACGGGATGGTGTATGAACTATACTGTATACTGTACGGCATGGTGTACGAACTATACTGTATATTGTATGGCATGGTGTATGAACTATACTTTATATTGTACGGCATGGTGTATGAACTATACTGTATACTGTACGGCATGGTGTATGAACTATACTGTATATTGTACGGCATGGTGTATGAACTATACTGTATATTGTACGGCATGGTGTATGAACTATACTGTACGGCATGGTGTATGAACTATACTGTATATTGTACATAATGGTGTATGAACTATACTGTATATTGTACGGCATGGTGTATGAACTATACTGTATACTGTACGGCATGGTGTATGAACTATACTGTATATTGTACGGCATGGTGTATGAACTATACTGTACAGCATGGTGTATGAACTATACTGTATATTGTACGGCATGGTGTATGAATTATACTGTACAGCATGGTGTATGACCTATACTATATATTGTACGGCATGGTGAAGCAATTATATTGTATTCTGTACAGCATGGTGCAGGGATTATACTGTATACAGTACAGAATGGTGTATGAGCTATACTGTATATTGTACAACATGTGGCAGGGATATTATAATGCATTCTTTACTGCATGGTATAGGGGTTATAATGTATATTACACAGCATGGTGCAGGGGTTATACTATATATTGTATGGCATGGTGTATGGATTATAATGTATATTACACAGCATGGTGCAGGGACTATAATGTATTTTGTACAGCATGGTGCAGGGATCATACTGTATATTACACAGCATGGTGCAGGGATTACACTGTATTGTACGGGATGGTGCAGGGGTTACACTGTATGCTCTTTGATATGACAATTATCTTAGGTTTTCCGATCACCCACCTTTGATGGCGCTGTGCCCAGCTCTGAGCCGACCCCGCTCAGCAGCTGCCATGGCTTAGAGGGAACACTGACAGTGACCCAATCTGAGTGTGTACCGTTAATAACCAGCCTCTGTTTTCTATCAGTCAGCCAGTTACTTACCCACATACAGACATTTTCTCCCAGTCCGAGCATCCTCATTTTATATACTAACCTTTTATGTGGTACAGTGTCAAATGCTTTGGAGAAGTCCAGATATACGACATCCATTGATTCGCCGTTGTCAAGTCTAGAACTTACCTCCTCATAGAAACTGATTAAATTAGTTTGACATGACCGATCCCTCATGAAGCCATGCTGATATGGCGTTATTTGCTTATTTTCATTGAGATCTTCCAAGATAGCATCTCTTAGAAAGCCTTCAAACAGTTTACCCACGACAGATGTTAAACTTAGCGGATTATAGTTTCTAGCCTCTGTTTTTGGACCCTTTTTGAATATTGGCACCACATTTACTTTGTGCCAATCCTGTGGAACACCCCCTATCAGTATAGAGTCCTTAAATATCAGAAATAAGGATCTGGCTATGACATCACCTAATTCTCTTAGGATACAATGGAGTATGCCATCTGGTCCCAGCAATTTGTCTATTTTAATCTTTAAGATGCAACTGTACTTTCTTCAGTGGAGAAGAAAATATTTCATAGCTTTGCTTTCTCCTCATCGCTCTCTGCAAGTCCCCCCTCATTACTCTGTAAAGGGCCAACACCTTCAGATTCATACTTTTTACCATTTACCGTATTTTTCGCT
Organism: Bufotes viridis; assembly: GCA_033119425.1. Classification (NCBI taxonomy): domain Eukaryota; kingdom Metazoa; phylum Chordata; class Amphibia; order Anura; family Bufonidae; genus Bufotes; species Bufotes viridis. Next base: position 64,340 of record JAKVIS010000065.1, read on the forward strand.
TTATAAGACGCACCTAGGTTTTAGAGGAGGAAAATAAGAAAAAAAAAAATTCGAACCAAAAGGTGTGCTTTTGGTAGGTTTTGAACTAATGGTGAATCTGTGGATGACACTATTATTGGGGATCTGTGGATGGCACTGTTATGGGGGATCTGTGGATGACATACTGTTATGGGGGGATCTGTGGATGATGCACTGTTATGGGGGGATCTGTGGATGATGCACTGTTATGGGGGATCTGTGGATGATGCACTGTTATGGGGATCTGTGGATGACACTGATGGGGGATCTGTGGATGACACTTATGTCATTCACAGATCCCCATAAGTGTCATCTACAGATCCCCATAAGTGTCATTCACAGATCCCCTATCAGTCTCATCCATAGATTCCAGCGAAGTATCAGTGTGGAGGGTGGAGGTGGGGACACTCATGGCGGGGCCCGGTGCAGTGATTCTATTCCCATTCACCGGGCCCGCAGCTGTTAAGTACCGTACAATCAATCCCGTTGATATTTTCATGTATACCACACTGTCCTTTACTTACTGTAGTACCGTATGTCTAGAATGAAGACAATGAATCTCTCGGTCTCTAGTTTGGCTGCTTTTTGTCATAGGAATAAAAGTAAGAGAGGGAAGTGCACCCACTAAACTACCCCCTTGCCGCTGTCCCTACCTAATTGCACCACCCGCCCTAGATGACGGGGCACACCTGGGCGACGGTACCTAACCTGCGTAAGCGCAAGCAGAAAGGACGGAGACAGAGTCGGGTATGACAGAAGGCAGAATACAGACGAACAAGGACGGCAACAGGGAAGGAGACAAGAGGAAGCTCCTAATAAAAGGAGAGTCAACTTAGGTCAACAGGTCAACTTAGCCGAGGTCAGTCCAGGAGGTTACGTCAGAACAAGGGAGCAGACAAAAGAATATCCCAAAACGGGCCAAGGTCAAATCTGGTCAAATTTGAGAGAGAGAGTGACAGTACCAAGGGAGCGGACGAGGAGGGTCAGGAAGCGGTCCGAGTCCAAAAACCAGGTCAGTAAAGATACACAGTCAAACGCACAGCCTATAGACGAAATTCACAGGCAACCTGTGGTCAGCAGGCTACCTGTTTAAATAGTGAAACAAAACAATAGCTGATCTCAGGGAGACCAGCTACAAAAATCACCGCAGAGCCTCACTTAAGAGTCTCAACACAGCAATCCAAAGTGCAAAGCTCCCTGGGAAACAGTAATATGCAAAATAAATGTGGAGCCCCAGAATTGGGTCTACAACACAATGAATGCCAGATATCCCTCAAAGGAAGGAAAACCGAGAAAATGGGTGTCCCCATTACAGAGATCCCCAAATCCACCATATTAAGTGGCCCCTATGTCAAGATCCCGCTTTTTTTACAAGCTTTAAGGATGTGATTTGGAAGACCTAAGCCCTTTGCTCGGTTTTCCTTCCTTTGGATTGCTGCGTTGAGACTCTTAAATGAGGCTCTGCGGTGATTTTTGTAGCTGGTCTCCCTGAGATCAACTATTATTTTGTTTGAGTAGTCTCCAAGGCATTGCTCCCGGTTAGCCAGAATCCTACTCCACACAGATGAGGGGCAACACCCCGAAACAGCTGTCTGTGGATAACTGGCTTAGGTTTTCCCGTCACATCGTTAAAGCTTGTAAAAAAGTGGGATCTTGACATTGGGGCCACTTAATATGGTGGATTTGGTGATCTCTGTAATGGGGACATCCCTTTGCTCGGTTTTCCTTCCTTTGAGGGATTTCTGGCTTTCATTGTGTTGTAGACCCAATTCTGGGGCTCCACATTTATTTTGTTTAAATAGTGAGGGAGGGAGATCATGTGACGTGGCCAACCTTTTATTCCTATAAGGTATGTACCTACACAATTAGACTTTAAGATGCTTTTAAAAATATCCCATTTTGTGACTGTATTTTTATTTTTGAGGACTTTGTCCCAGTTAGTTAGGCCTATGGCCGCTCTCTAAATTTAGCTTTTTTGAAGTTTTGTATTTTTGTTCCTCCCTGTAGAAATGCTCTTTTGAAGGATAATTGGAAGGTTATTGATTTCTGGTCACTATTTCCCAGGTGTCCCCCGACCTGCACATCTGTTGTTCTGTCCGGTCTATTGGTTAATACTAAGTTCAGTGTGGCCGTCCCTCTAGTCGGGTCCTGAACCATTTGGGAAAGGTAATTGTCTTTGGTTATTGCCAGGAACCTGTTTCCTTTATGGGATGTATAGGTTTCAGTTTCCCGGTCTGTATCTGGGTAGTTGAAGTCCCCCATAATAACCACCTCATTATGATTTGCCGCCTCGTCTATCTCGTTTAGTAGTAGATTTTCTGTGGACTCTGGTATATTAGGTGGCTTATAATAAACTCCTATTAGTATTTTATTATTGTTGTTTTTTTCGCCATGTATTTCTACCCACAGGGACTCCACATGTTCATGTCCCTCACTTATATCTTCTCGGACTTTGGCCTTTAGACAGGACTTTACATAAAGGCAGACCCCTCCTCCTCTCCGGTTTTGACAATCCTTTCTAAACAGACTGTAACCTTGTACATTAACCACTCAGTCATAGCTATCATCCAGCCATGTCTCAGTTATTCCCAGTCATATCTTTCATCCAGCCATGTATCAGTTATTCCCACTGTCATATCTATCATCCAGCCATGTTTCAGTTATTCCCACTGTCATATCTATCATCCAGCCATGTTTCAGTTATTCCCACTGTCATATCTATCATCCAGCCATGTCTCAGTTATTACCACTGTCATATCTATCATCCAGCCATGTCTCAGTTATTACCATTGTCATATCTATCATCCAGCCATGTCTCAGTTATTACCACTGTCATATCTATCATCCAGCCATGTATCAGTTATTCCCACTGTCATATCTATCATCCAGCCATGTCTCAGTTATTACCACTGTCATATCTATCATCCAGCCATGTCTCAGTTATTACCACTGTCATATCTATCATCCAGCCATGTCTCAGTTATTACCATTGTCATATCTATCATCCAGCCATGTCTCAGTTATTACCACTGTCATATCTATCATCCAGCCATGTCTCAGTTATTCCCACTATGTCATAGTCCTCCTCACACATCACTAATTCCAGTTCCCCAGTTTTATTAGTCAGGCTTCTGGCATTATTATTCATACAATTAAGAGGTTTACGTATATTTTTTACCCTACACCTTTCCGTCTGAACTGTTCTAGTCCTTCCTTCCATTCCTCCCCAGTTCTATTACCTGGCCCCCGGTCTCTATCTGCACTATCTTCCCCTCCTATAATGTAATTACACCATCCCTACGATAGAGCCTGCAGCCAACAGAGAAGTCGGCCCAGTACTCCGGGAACCCAAACCCCTCCTTTCTACACCAGTTCTTGAGCCACTTGTTAATCTCCCTAATCTCCCGCTGTCTTTCTTGTGTGGCTCGTGGTACAGGCAGTATTTTGGAAAACACTGTGTTTAAGGTCCGTGCCCTAAGCTTGTGACCTAAATCCCTAAAATCTTTTTACGGACGCCCCACCTACCTCTAACTGAGCATGGAAGAGCACAGGGGTAGTGATAGAGAGAAGGGCTACCACTGATAAGAGTAAGCCTGTCTGCGTGACTTATCGTAAATTATGTTGTATTTGTGACCATTTTGAGTTAAGAAATCTGAAATAAGAGTTTGTGTGTTAATCCTGCTACATCTGTACCTCGGATGTGGAGGGGGGTAGTGATCCTTTACTGTTCTTATGGATGGTTTTGGACGCTGCCCCTTAATATATTCTGTCGGTTATTGCTTGTTTTGTGCACATAGTGGTTTCTACCTTGCCAGACAGGGCCGTTATGCCGCACAAGCATCACTTGCCACATTTGGATGCCCCAGTTATAAAGAAAATTGCTAAATAAATAAAAAAATGCGTAAATGTCCCACCTGCCAAAGTGTATTTTAAATTATCAAAATATGTAATAAAATACAAGTTAGAATAAAATAGAAAAACAGTCCACACCTGCCGAAACCGTCAGCATCGTCGGCCTTTTCACACGAAAAAAAAAAAAACTATTAAAATGACCAAAACAGGGAACCAGATGTAACCATTTATTTTGGTGTCAATTTGCATATTTAAAGAGTAAGCAGCTGGAGTTTGAAATAAAATGACCTTTTCCCCCGAATAAAACTAAATAAAGCTAAAAAAAAATCTCTGAAAACACATTAATAAAGAGCCCCTATGTGACATGTACAAACAATAGCAAACATTTGGTGGTAAAAATAAAGTAAAACGTAAAAATGATGTTTGTACCATTAAACCGCCCCATGCTCTAAACGACAATAATGCGTATGTCATTAAAGGGGTTTTCCAGTAATGTGATCTCGATGGCCTGTTGTCAGGATAGGACATAAGTATCAGATAGGTGGGGGGTCCGACACCTGGCACCCCCACCAATCAGCTGGGCTACAGTAGCTCTGGCACCAGAACTCCACATATCCATCCATTGTGCCTTAGACAGAGGTGGTGACCAATCTCTTCAGTTGAAGCAGCTCCGACATAACCGGATTCATCCACTACACCATGTTGGAAAAGTTTTTGAAATTCGTATCATTTTAAGGGTTAACAAAGTGATTTTTGTAAAGACTGTTGACTTGGGTAATAAAGCACAACTGCAGAGAACATCTGGGTCATCAGTTTATAGAACATCCTGCCTCATCATCCTGTCATATTCTATAGAAACCTCCTGTTATATGTTCGCACAGTATCTTCTAACCTGCCTAGTTACAGCGATTATTATTATATAGCTTATTTCTTTATTGCTTACATAAGGAACCTTCTATAAAGCCTGGACTCCTAGTATAATCAGACAGCTGCTTAGCAGAGCTGACAGCATTGTATCGTGTGATATTTGGTTGTCTCACTGTCGGCAGGAAATAAAGATTGCCCACCTTCTGAGTCAGATGACTTTGTGCCTCAATTATTAGATATCTATATATATAAAAAAGGACGTATATCTGTGTGTATGTATGTATGTTCCACGATCACTCAAAAACGCAACCATCGATGCCAACAAAACTTGGTATACACATCCCTTGCTACCTGGAAAGAAATTGTGTGGGGGTCTCAGCTCTCTCGGACATACCGTTCCTGAGATATTCCCAAAAAATTACCTGCATTAGCCAACACAAGCCTCCAAGCCTTTCACCTAAATCCTAACTGCCATACACATGGTGTCCCTTATCAGCCAATAGAAGCTCGCAGGTCCTACTCCAGGTTGCCATAACAACTGATCACAGATTTTAGCAGTTCGCAGGTCCTTAAATATTCAGTTATATGACAGACGACGGCACAACTATATTGCTACATACATGGGGGGCAGGGGACCACTATTAAAAGGATGGGAGCTGTGGAGTTCACTGTTAAAAGGGGCGGGCACTGTGAAGGTCACTGTTATTAAATGGGCGGGCACTGTGAAGGTCACTGTTAAAGGGGTCGGGAACTGTGGAGGTCACTGTTAAAGGGGTGGACACTGTGGAGGTCACTGTTAAAGGGGCGGCCACTATGAAGGTCACTGTTAAAGGGTTGGTCAATGTTAAAGGGACGGGCACTGTGAAGGTCACTGTCAAAGGGGCAGGAACTGTGGAGGTCACTGTTAAAGGGGTGGACACTGTGGAGGTCACTGTTAAAGGGGTTGTTAATATTGAAGGGGCGGGCACTGTGGAGGTCAATGTTATGCGGGATACTGTTGATATCTTTTATATACTACAAGAAAATTTAGACTAGCACATACATCGACATAGTCACTGGTGCATATCCATAAGGCAAACATGGTTGATAATAAAGCGAGTGTTGTGCCGTGCCGGAGGTAGCGTGGGCCACCCTCTCTCACTCCCTGTGCCCGTGTGGGCAAGGGCTGTCTGTGTAAAACTGTGCCAAGCTGACCTTATGTACTCCCAGGGAGGGCGTAACAAGTCTTGGTAACCAGTGCCAAAACCGTACCGCGTGATCCTGATGTACAGTGACGTCAGGCGGGTCTGCGAGGTGCGGTACGTCACTATATATATATTTTTATATTTTTTGTAAGGGATCGCTCTCTCAGGGGGTCCCAATCACAGACTTCTCCTCTGACAATGGGGTTCAAGTCCAAAAGGTGCTTTATTTCAGCACTTTAGCACCATCACACACATAAACATCTGCTCGTCTGGGCTCTACCTAATACACGTGTTGTCTCTACCTCAACTATAGAGCGCCATTCACACACTGGATTAGATCTGGCTTCCTCAGCCATATATGTTCCAGCAGCCGCCAGGCTGTGACCACACCAGCACCCTTGGGGGGAGATGGTCCAGAAGTCCTCCCGACTCTGACCGCGCAACTCTCTTTCCGTAGGCATCGCTGGGCCCCCCAAGCTTTACAAAGCCTCGTGGCTCCTCAGCCCTACCGGCTGAGACCACACAGAGCCGCTTAGGATACCCTCTCTCTCAGACTTCCTCAGCCTTTCTCCCTCCAAGTCATACTCAGAGGGTTGTTTTATCCCTCCTTGATTACATTAGCAGGCCTCTTTTTAATAACGCTAAGCAATTTGTTTCAGTATAATAAAGTCAATATTTGACTAAAGCAATGTCAGAATTGCTTGGATGAGCAAAACTAGGAGAGTTTAGTTATTCTCTGCTAAAGTGACACAAGTGATTAGATTGTAAGAAATCAGATGTTGTTAGACGTCACAACACTCACACAGGAGAGAAGCCATTTTATGTTCTGAATTTGGGAAATGTTTTATCCAGAATTCTGATCCTATTAGACATCAAATCAATCACTCTGGAAAAAAACCCTTTCAGAATTTGGGACATTTTTTACTCCAAAGTCAACGACCACCACAGGAGAGAAGCCATAATTATGTTCAGAATGTGGGAACATTTTTAGATGGAAATCATATCTTGTTGACCATTTTCATTTTTTCTACTTTTGAAAAATAGTACAATAAACAATAGAACAGTAGATGCAAAGTAAAGCCGCCAAGCATAGAAGAAGAAGGGAAAGCAATTTACACCACTGGATGGTGAGTAAGTTCATTCTCCAAAAAGTAAATAGAATCCAGACAACCCCTATGTATCAATCAAATAAGTCTGCTTTGCCTGTGTCACCATAAAAGTGTATAGAGGCAGCGATGATCACATCAAAAATAACAGAGGAAAGAAACGGCAAATGTTTACTGAAATGTGTAGTGTGGGTTTTGGTCCCATTACAGACACCGGACTTCTTAACCAGTGATGTCACTATTATTACATGGGAAACGCTAGGGCCTGGGGCACATTCACATTAGAACAGAGAACACAATCATCACTGACCCTTTCTGGACATTCATTTTGTGGATACTACAACCAGTGGAATATGTCCCTCTCTAGAAGGACAGATAGTGCACTCATCGACAAAACAAAATAACACAACCAGATAGAAATGGCAGATTGCTGCTAAACTCTGCATTCAGTTATGTCTCGGGCAGATATGTAAATGATTACAGTTGTGGTCTGATTAGACACTGAGTCTTGCCACAATACTGGATTGTCTGTTTCCTAATCTTGGTCTAACTTTTCCTCCTTACCTGTCTTTGTGTCATCCTCCGGCGTCAAGCACTGAGAAATACAGCAACATCTCGCCGTACCCGTGACAGAACCCGCCAAACTGTCGGGGAAACATCCGCAGATGATGGGGAAGATAAAAAGACAGCTCCCCAGGCTCTCAAACAATCTGGAGCAATACCTTGAAAAGAGCCAGAGCACAGATGGTGCCAATGCGCAAGTCCTCACAACAACTCCTAACTCTCATCAAAGACCTCCAACTTCTTTATCACCATGCTCATACTCCCCAGCACTCGAGACGACCCCTCCGATATCACCAGACACACAAATACCTTTGTTACCTCCGATTCTGGAGGACATTAGAATGGATCAGGAGGGAGAACAACAAAAACAAGATGGCGGCCGTGAGAGAGGAGGACATGAGCTGAAACCCTGCAGCCCTCAGAGACACAGGTCACGGTTGGAACCAGCAAACCTGAAACAGGTCAGTGTATCTACTGGGCACCCCACTCCTATAGCAAAAAAACGACAGGGTCCATCATGGACTTCCCTACAACAGACAAGAAGGTATGGGAGAAAGTCATGTGGTCAGATAAGACCAAAGTAGAACATTTTGGTCTAAACTTCAATTGTCATGTTTGGAGGAAAAAGAAGGATGAGTTGCATCCCAAGAACACCATCCCTACTATGAAGCATGGGGGTGATATCATGCTTTGGGGGTGCTTTTCTGCAAAGGGGACATGACGACTGCACTGTATTAAGGAGAGGATGAATGGGGCCATTTATTGTAAGATTTTGTGCAACAACCTCCTTCCCTCAGTCAGAGCATTGAAGATGGGTCGTGGCTGGGCCTTCCAACATAACAACGACCCGAAGCACACAGCCAGGATAACCAAAGAGTGGCTCCATAAGAAGCATATCAAGGTTCTGGAGTGGCCTAGCCGGTCTCCAGACCTAAATCCAATAGAACATCTTTGGAGGGAGCTGAAACTCCGTGTTGCTTAGCAACATTCCTGAAACCTGACAGATCTAGAGGAGATCTGTGAGGAGGAGTGGGCTGAAATCTCTGTTGCAGTGTGTGCAAACTGGTCAAGAACTACAGGAAACGTTTGACCTCTGTAATTGCAAACAAAGGCTTCTGTGCCAAACTGATTTATCCAGGTAAAAGTAAAAAAGCTCAAGCGGCACTCACCCAGCTGGATTAAAAGTCCATACTTTATTGTTTCCTATGTAGGATATTCAAAGGTCCATTGGTAGCGGGGCAGCGGCGACGACCGTTTCGCGCTGCACTTGCGCTTCATCAGGCCACTACGGAATCTAAGCACACCCGGCGCATATTTAAGGCGACACCACGCACCGCTGCCAAGCGACAAGCAGACGCTATTACATTAACTCCTTAAAACCCAAAAAACAACTTATGAGGACAACACAAAGCACTCATAGAGTAGCGCGATTATAAGGATCAGAGGTGTGGATACCCAATGCTCCAAAATATCACAAGATTGTAGCGAACATACACAAACATAGTACATCAAATATATAATAAATCCACTAGCAGCACTACAATGATTTGATCGCCGCCAAATATTAGGCGGCGACCATGGGGAACACATGAGCCCCATCAGAACGGACAAGGTTTAAAGAAACACCACTAAGTCATTTTTGTCATTAAGTCTGTGAGGACCCATAGCCGCGGTATGAATAATCTACCATGCCTCCCGCTGGAGCAGAATGCGGTGTCTATCACCCCCACGAGGGGGCGTTTTCACCGCCTCTATCCCAGCGAAAGACAGGCACCGCGGATTCCCCATATGATGGGTCCGCACATGTTCTATCAGACGAGGGCAGCCCTTGCCCATCCTAATAGAGTTCATGTGTTCCCTAATACGTTCAAAGAGAGGTCTTTTTGTTTTGCCTATATAAAAGGCATAGCAAGTGCATAGTAATACATACACGACAAATGTGGTTCGACATGTTATGAAGTCACACACTTTATGTACTACATCCCCAAATTGCAAGACCTTACTTTGGGAATTTTGGGGGCAAAATGTGCAATGACCACACTTATAATTGCCCATAGATCTCACTGTATTTAACCAATTCATTGGTGTCTTTTTAGGTAGTACACTATGTACAAGTTTATCTTTAATGGTTTTGCACCCTTTAAAGGCCACAAGAGGTCTGTTCTGAGTGAATCTCTGCAGACTAGTTTCTTCTTTGAGAAGATCCCAGTTATTCTGTATCACCTGCTTAATTATGTTCGCCACTGTATTTAAATATGAAGGCAAATCTACCCTGATCACGGCTCTGACCTGATTTTTCAGTAAGAAGATCCTTTCGAATACGCATGTAAGCTTTATTCATAGCTTCATCTACTTCCCTCCGCTGGTAACCCCTCTCAATAAAACTCTCCTTAAGTTGGAGTGACTGTTGCACATACCCCTGGTCTGTATTGTTTATCCTGCGCAGTCGTATAACTGCCCATAAGGTATAGCGTTTTTAACTGTGGATGGATGGAAGCTGGTCTGGTTGAATCACAACCTTGGCATCTAAGAACTCCAGGCTGTCTCCACTGTAGTTCAAGGTAAACTTCATGTTCATGCTATTGGTCTCATTAAGATACTGCACAAAGCCCCGGCATTCCTCCTCGCTGCCCGACCAGACCAGAAAAACATCGTCCACATACCTGAGGAACAGGTGGATGTACTTGAGAAAGGGGTTATCAACGGGAAAAACATAGGTTTTTTCAAATACCCCAAAGATAACAGAATTTGGTCATTTATTTCAAATCAATTCATATAAATACATACACATCATCGCATAAAAAAGGAAAAATTAAAAAAAAAATTGTATATATATAAAAAAATGGATATATATATAAAAAAAATTTTTTTTATATATATTAATTTTTTTATATATATCCCAATTTTTTTTTTTCCTTTTTTATGCAGTGATGTGTATGTATTTATATGAATTGATTTGAAATAAATGACCAAATTCTGCTACTCCAGATATTGAGTGCCATATCATTGACCCTATATTGAAAAGTAACTCTTTTTCAAATACCGCCAGGTACAGGTTGGCGAAAGTGCAGGACACCGGAGTGCCCATTGCCGTTCCCAGTATCTGGCGGTACCATGCCGTACTGAACTGGAAAACATTATTAGTGAGGAGGAGGTCCAAAGCTTCTTCGACAAATTGGCACTAAATAATTCCCTTAGTAGTACGGCTCAAAACTTCTCTGACCGCCATTTTACCCAATTTATGAGGGATACGTGTATACAAACTCTCAACGTCCAGGGACACCAGGCAATACTCCTCCCGCCACTAAAAAATCTCCAGTGCACGGAGCAATCGCTGGTGTCCTTGAGATACATCGGAGTCCCCAACAATAAAGGTCTAAGTAGCCAAGAGAGATACTTCGACAGAGGTTCTGTCGCCAACCCGACCGCGGCCACAATTGGGCGGCCTGGGGGGGCGGGCCAGCGACTTGTGTATTTTAGGAACAGAGTACCAAACAGGGTTCATTGGATTCTTTGGAATCAGATTATCACACAGATTTACTGGTAACAACTTCAGCTCAACATATTTACTTAATAGAGCTTCTAGCTTAAAAATTATATCTAGAACAGGGTCACTAGACAATCTCTCATAAGTGTAAGCTGACTAAGTTGTTTCATAGCTTCTTCAAAATAATAATCTCTCGACATCAGGACCACGTTGCCCCCCTTGTCCACTGGCTTAATCACTACATCAACAAGGGTACTTAACCATCGTAAAGCATCCTGCTCTTTCTTATTAATATTGGGCGGAGCAACCGGATACACTAGTGCTCGAACGTCCTTAAGTACCCTTTTGTAGAATAAATCCATAGGCGAGCTGGCGGGCATGGGGGGAGGAACGTGGACCTGACGCCTCCCTGAGAACTGGAGTGTTGCGGCCTCTCCAGGCCTATTACATCGCATTCACTCTCCGTCAAAGCATAAATACATTCAACCTTGTCCCCATCAAAACGAGGTATTACATGAAAATCAGCACAGGTAATACTTGCTGGGGCCTCACCCGGTAAGGGAGGTCTTTGTGTGGTGGAGGAGTCATGAAATGTTTTGTTCAAAAATAACTTACGGATACTTTTATAGAGATCCACCGCCACTGGTTTTTCTTTTCTTTCTTCCCTGACCTCATCTGGTTCTCCTCCCAAAGGGGAGTATTCGATAGTGGTTCCACTGCTCCATTTTCTGAAACACTTGAATCGGAATCTGTTGTCCAATAATCACTCTGTGTGCGTCTTTGTACTCGTCTGGGACGGGACTTCTTTTGGGATTCCAATCGAACACTTTATCCGAATCGTAATCATATTTATCGCGTAGGAATTTATCTCATTTTCGTTCCTTAACCTCCATTTGTGTAATGGTTAATTTCTTGTTAAGTCTTTTTTTAAAGGCTGTGTATTGAGCATCAGTCAGTCTCGCTTTTAACTCTTTCTTTGCTTTCTCTTGTGTTGTAATTGTCGCATACTCCTTTTCTTCCATTATAAGGACTAAGCAAAATAAATGTGGAGCCCCAGTTATGGGTCTACAACACAATGAAAGCCAGATATCCCTCAAAGGAAGGAAAACCAAGCAAAGGGGTGTCTCCATTACAGAGATCACCAAATCCACCATATTAATTGGCCCCTATGTCAAGATCCCGCTTTTTTACAAGCTTTAAGGATGTGACGGGGAAAACCTAAGCCAGTTATCCATCCACAGACAGCTGTTTCGGGGGTGTTGCCCCTCATCAGTGCGGAGTAGGATTCTGGCTAACCGGGAGCAATGCCTCGGAGACTACTCAAACACAACAATAGCTGATCTCAGGAAGACCAGCTACAAAAAACACAGCGGAGCCTCACTTAAGAGTCTCAACACAGCAATCCGAAGTGCAAAGCTCCCTGGGAAACAGGAATATGCTAAATAAATGTGGAGCCCCAGTTATGGGTCTACAACACAATGAAAGCCAGATATCCCTCAAAGGAAGGAAAACCGAGCAAAGGGGTGTCTCCATTATAGAGATCACCAAATCCACCATATTAAGTGGCCCCTATGTCAAGATCCCGCTTTTTTACAAGCTTTAAGGATGTGACGGGGAAAACCTAAGCCAGTTATCCATCCCGGTTAGCCAGAATCCTACTCCGCACTGATGAGGGCAACACCCCAAAACAGCTGTCTGTGGATGGATAACTGGCTTAGGTTTTCCATATTCCCTCCCATATTCCTGTTTTCCAGGGAGCTTTGCACTTCGGATTGCTGTGTTGAGACTCTTAAGTGAGGCTCCGCAGTGTTTTTGTAGCTGGTCTCCCTGAGATCAGCTATTGTTGTGTTTGAGTAGTCTCCGAGGCATTGCTCCCGGTTAGCCAGAATCCTACTCCGCACTGATGAGGGGCAACACCCCCAAACAGCTGTCTGTGGATGGATAACTGGCTCGGTTTTCCTTCCTTTGAGGGATATCTGGCTTTCATTGTGTTGTAGACCCATAACTGGGACTCCACATTTATTTTGATAATAAGGACTAAGGACATGATCTGCATAGAAAATTGGGCATGCAACTCTTTCCATTGTGCAGCAAACATGTCATTATCCTTATATTGAAGTATTTCTTTCTAAATACGTAATCCCTCGGAACTCGATTACACTATTTATAGGACTTGAGCGACTTAACAGTCCAAAATAGGCGCACATCCTTATTGGAAAGTTGGAAAATTTTAGTTTCCAGCGCTCTAGTGCTCATAGAACAAACGTTGTCCTGTACACTGCAAACCGCTAAATTTGTCCTCCCCTTCGCTACCCAGGTATGTGGACGATGTTTTTCTGGTCTGGTCGGGCAGCGAGGAGGAATGCTGGGGCTTTGTGCAGTATCTTAATGAGACCAATAGCATGAACATGAAGTTTACCTTGAACTACAGTGGAGACAGCCTGAAGTTCTTAGATGTCAAGGTTGTGGTTCAACCAGACCAGCTTCCATCCATCCACAGTTAAAAACGCTATACCTTATGGGCAGTTTATATGACTGCGCAGGATAAACAATACAGACCAGGGGTATGTGCAACAGTCACTCCGACTTAAGGAGCGTTTTATTGAGAGGGGTTACCAGCAGAGGGAAGTAGATGAAACTCGAAAGGATCTACTTATGGAAAAATCAGGTGAGAGCAGCGATCAGGGTAGATTTGCCTTCATATTTAAATACAGCCCAGTGGCGAACATAATTAAGCAGGTGATATGTGCACTTGGCTTGAGAAGGATCCCGGAAGGGGATTGAAACGTTGCCTATTTTGTGTCACATGTGTAAATAAAGACCCTGCGATTTCTTTTTATAAGAAGAGTGCTGCATTGATTTTTCATGGATATACATACCTGATGTCAAGGGGGAGACGCATGCACCTGAAAACTACAAAAGTGAGTGCTGCCGGAATTAATACAAAGTATCTCACAAAAGAGAGTACACTTCTCACATTATCTTTTCATTGGACGGCACTGAAGATCTGACACTTTGATACAATGTAAAGCAGTCAGTGTACGGCTTGTATAACGGTGTAAATTTGGTGTGCCCTCAAAATAACTAAACACAGACACTAATGTCTAAACCGCTGGCAACAAACGTGAGTACACCCCTAAGTGAAAATGGCCAAATTGTACCCAATAGAAAAAAACATTTCCCAAACTTGGGTTCGGTTCCAAGGTACTCGAGTTCGGGAAATGTTTTTTTTACAGTACAAATTAATTTATGAACTTATTGTGCGAAGTCTCCCAAGACTTCGCGAAGCAATAACTTCGACTCATCGAAGTTCCTGATCTATACAGTATTAGAACGAAGTTTTATGCGAATTGACTTTAGATGTTTTATCCGAAGTCCATTTGCTCATCCCTAGTCATCATCATAGAGATTGTACTGAAAAGTACATTTTCTGATAGTCTGTCCGATCGGGGTGGTGTAGAGAGAGAGATGAGTAGAGGGCCTAGGACTGAACCGTGATGAACTCCAACACCGAGAGGGAGATAAGAAGAAGCAGAGCCAGCAAATGATACATTAAAGGAGCAATCAGAGAGGAAGAGAACCAGGAGAGACCAGCGTCCTTAACACCAATTGTATGGAGCATGGTGAAAAGGAGTTTGTGGTCTACCATATCAAACGCTGCAGAGAGATCAAGAAGAATCAATAGAGAATAGTCGCCGTTCCTGTTTGCTGTCAGGAGATCATTAGATATTTCAGTAAAGGCAGTTTCTGTAGAGTGGAGAGAGGGAAAGGGAGACTGAAAAGGTAGAAGAGGGTAAAAGAGATGTTCCAGAAGTTTAGAAATGAAGCAGAGGTTAGAAACAGGCTAGTAGTAAGCGGCGGATGTTTTTTTTTTTAGTAGTGGGTTTATAACAAAATGTTTGAAAGAGGATGGGAAGCTAGAGAGAGAGGTTAAATATGTAGTTTCCCACTCGGTAATGGTGGGCACCACGTTGTTCCCCCTCATGTGGGGAGATTGGTATTTTGTCATTTTATGCACTGTTTTACCCTGCAAATGTCATGTGTTTCTGTGTACAGGCCTGCTAGGGGTGTAGTTTAGCCTCTGTGACAGAACGCCTGGCACCCAGACTGAGTACCTCCGTCGTCCGATGCTCCTAGGACCATCTGCACTGCACTCGACACCAGAACCACCACAAACCGCCTTAGCTTGGTTTGGGTTTTCGCCGTACTCCACCCAATCTGGACCCAAGACCGGGCTCCAGCTTCCAGTGGGTGAACCTCTCCTTAGTCCAGAGAGCGAAACAGGAACAAGAACAGCTCTCACAAGAGCGAGGGAATATACTCTGGAGAGTATAATGATTATAGCAATCCCCAGAGTGTAGTTCTCCAATCCCCCAAACATGAGCTCAGACTTCATGAAGGGTAGAACAGGACACTCTAATGCCAGCCAGCACTCACAATTTATACAGATCCACGGGCCAGAGGCACACCCCCTCTGCCTGGGATACTGTGAACTAAGACAATGGACTAACTTAATATACATACACAGTTCTGGTGGTCTAACATAATAACTTAATCAAACAGACATCCCCCCCCAGTGTATTAATGATGAATAGGAAGAGAGGAGACACGTAATGGGGTTATCTCCTGAGTGTATCAGAGGGTGATCTACTCCTCTACCCCGGAGTCAGCTACTTAATCCCATCACTAGCCCAACAGAACAAAGAGACAGATGAACCAACACCTTCCTTGGGAGCCTCAGTGCAGACTTAACCCTTTTTGTGTTGCTGGGTTCATAGTTCCTTGTAACCCCAAGAGGTCTGAGGGGGTCTCCATGGTTCTGGGTCCATAGTCCGTAGAAAGGAGGCTAGCCCTCAGGCTTCTCCAGCAGCCCCAGTGACGGTTCAGTCCATCACATTTCTCCCCTCCCAACAGTAGACTAACGAGGTATCTGACCTCCTGTCGGTCAGTGCCTTGGTTGGTCCAGCAACCCACCCACAAAACATAATCAACCGAGTGGCCCACCCACAAGAATTGGTTAGTGCACCTGGGGTAGTGGGTAGCTTGTCCATGTCCAGGGGCTCCACCACAGCTTTGGGGGGTACTAGTCTTCTGGATCGGTGGGTTGCTGAGTGGGTAGAGACCAGAGGTACTCTGCCCTGGTGCCAGCGCTACTACGGGAGTAGCCTGGTTGGAGCCCAGCTGAGAAGAAGGGTTAGTACGCTCCTCCCTCTGGACTTGGTGTTGCTGCTGGAGGGGAAGACAGGCTGTCTCCCCTTTGGATATACCATCCCTACCCCCTGTGGTTTGGGCACAGAGACCACGGTCCCATCTGCACCGCTGTGGGGCCTATCATCTCCCCTCGGTGGGCTAGGCTGCCGCTGGGG
This sequence comes from Bufotes viridis, assembly GCA_033119425.1. NCBI lineage: Eukaryota > Metazoa > Chordata > Amphibia > Anura > Bufonidae > Bufotes > Bufotes viridis. The sequence goes on from JAKVIS010000065.1 coordinate 80,784, forward strand.
AGGGGGAACGAGGCTCTCCCCTCCTGGTAGAATACTCTGCCTCTGGGGAGCAGGACTGACTGTCCGTACTCCCTGTAGCTTGTTCCTCCTCTCCCTTACACACCTTTAGCCGCTGGGGAGAGGGGGTAACAGGCTCCTCTCCCTGACACCCTCTCTGCTGGTGGAGAGGGGAACCGACTGTCTCCCCTTCCAATAATGGGCTCTGCCGCTGGGGAGGGAGAACGAGGCTCTCCCTCCCGGTAGAATACTCTGCTGCTGGGGAGCAGGCTGACTGTCCGTACTCCCTGTATCTTGGGCGCAGAGACCACGGTCCCATCTGTGCTGGTGGGCGGCTTAGTGTCTCCCCTTGGTGGGCTACGCTGCCGATGGGGAAAGGGGGTAATAATCTCCTCTCCCTTACACACCTTCAGCTGCTTGGGGAGGGGGTAACAGGCTCCTCTCCCTGACACTCTCTCTGCTGGTGGAGAGGGGAACCGACTGTCTCCTCTTCCAATAATGCGGTCTGCAGCTGGGGAGTGAAACCGGTGGTCTCTCCTCCCTGTAATGTACTCTGCCGCTGGGGATCTGGGCCGACTGCCCAGCATCCTTGTAGGGCCGGTAGCGAGACCGCAGTCCCATCTCCACCTGCCATCTGTGGGTCTTCCCAGGACCAGTCTATGGGGTCCCTCAACATTTGAGAGTAGGGACCACCTGCTTCTGCACCCGGTAACTCCAGCTGCTGCTGGGGATCTGGGCCAGCTTCCCAGCATCCAGGTGGGCCCGGCGTAGAGACCTCTGTCCCATCTCCACCTGCCTGTTGTCATTCCTCACAGGACCAGTCTATGAGGACCCCTACTTCGGGTTCCTCTGCCCGCCTCCGGGGGAAATGGTTAACCTCCTCGAATGCAGCCTCTCTTTGGCTGCTATAACGCTTCTTCTGCTGAGCATACTCCCTCTCTTTCGCCAGCCGGAATTCTCGGTCCAGCCTTGTGTTTCGCTCGGCCATGACCTGGTTCCAGAGTCCCCAACAATAAAGGTCTAAGTAGCCAAGAGAGATACTTCGACAGAGGTTCTGTCGCCAACCCGACCCCGGCCACAATTGGGCGGCCTGGGGGGGGGGGGGCGGGCCAGCGACTTGTGTATTTTAGGAACAGATACCAAACAGGGTTCATTGGATTCTTTGGAATCAGATTATCACACAGATTTACTGGTAACAACTTCAGCTCAACATATTTACTTAATAGAGCTTCTAGCTTAAAAATAATATCTAGAACAGGGTCACTAGACAATCTCTCATAAGTGTAAGCTCACTAAGTTGTTTCATAGCTTCTTCAAAATAATAATCTCTCGACATCAGGACCACGTTGCCCCCTTGTCCACTGGCTTAATCACTACATCAACAAGGGCACTTAACCATCGTAAAGCATCCTGCTCTTTCTTATTAATATTGGGCGGAGCAACCGGATACACTAGTGCTCGAACGTCCTTAAGTACCCTTTTGTAGAATAAATCCATAGGCGAGCTGGCGGGCATGGGGGAGGAACGTGGACCTGACGCCTCCCTGAAAACTGGAGTGTTGCGGCCTCTCCAGGCCTATTACATCGCATTCACTCTCCGTCAAAGCATAAATACATTCAACCTTGTCCCCATCAAAACGAGGTATTACATGAAAATCAGCACAGGTAATACTTGCTGGGGCCTCACCCGGTAAGGGAGGTCTTTGTGTGGTGGAGGAGTCATGAAATGTTTTGTTCAAAAATAACTTACGGATACTTTTATAGAGATCCACCGCCACTGGTTTTTCTTTTCTTTCTTCCCTGACCTCATCTGGTTCTCCTCCCAAAGGGGAGTATTCGATAGTGGTTCCACTGCTCCATTTTCTGAAACACTTGAATCGGAATCTGTTGTCCAATAATCACTCTGTGTGCGTCTTTGTACTCGTCTGGGACGGGACTTCTTTTGGGATTCCAATCGAACACTTTATCCGAATCGTAATCATATTTATCGCGTAGGAATTTATCTCATTTTCGTTCCTTAACCTCCATTTGTGTAATGGTTAATTTCTTGTTAAGTCTTTTTTTAAAGGCTGTGTATTGAGCATCAGTCAGTCTCGCTTTTAACTCTTTCTTTGCTTTCTCTTGTGTTGTAATTGTCGCATACTCCTTTTCTTCCATTATAAGGACTAAGCAAAATAAATGTGGAGCCCCAGTTATGGGTCTACAACACAATGAAAGCCAGATATCCCTCAAAGGAAGGAAAACCAAGCAAAGGGGTGTCTCCATTACAGAGATCACCAAATCCACCATATTAATTGGCCCCTATGTCAAGATCCCGCTTTTTACAAGCTTTAAGGATGTGACGGGAAAACCTAAGCCAGTTATCCATCCACAGACAGCTGTTTCGGGGTGTTGCCCCTCATCAGTGCGGAGTAGGATTCTGGCTAACCGGGAGCAATGCCTCGGAGACTACTCAAACACAACAATAGCTGATCTCAGGAAGACCAGCTACAAAAACACAGCGGAGCCTCACTTAAGAGTCTCAACACAGCAATCCGAAGTGCAAAGCTCCCTGGGAAACAGGAATATGCTAAATAAATGTGGAGCCCCAGTTATGGGTCTACAACACAATGAAAGCCAGATATCCCTCAAAGGAAGGAAAACCGAGCAAAGGGGTGTCTCCATTATAGAGATCACCAAATCCACCATATTAAGTGGCCCCTATGTCAAGATCCCGCTTTTTTACAAGCTTTAAGGATGTGACGGGGAAAACCTAAGCCAGTTATCCATCCCGGTTAGCCAGAATCCTACTCCGCACTGATGAGGGGCAACACCCCAAAACAGCTGTCTGTGGATGGATAACTGGCTTAGGTTTTCCATATTCCCTCCCATATTCCTGTTTTCCAGGGAGCTTTGCACTTCGGATTGCTGTGTTGAGACTCTTAAGTGAGGCTCCGCAGTGTTTTTTGTAGCTGGTCTCCCTGAGATCAGCTATTGTTGTGTTTGAGTAGTCTCCGAGGCATTGCTCCCGGTTAGCCAGAATCCTACTCCGCACTGATGAGGGGCAACACCCCCAAACAGCTGTCTGTGGATGGATAACTGGCTCGGTTTTCCTTCCTTTGAGGGATATCTGGCTTTCATTGTGTTGTAGACCCATAACTGGGACTCCACATTTATTTTGATAATAAGGACTAAGGACATGATCTGCATAGAAAATTGGGCATGCAACTCTTTCCATTGTGCAGCAAACATGTCATTATCCTTATATTGAAGTATTTCTTTCTAAATACGTAATCCCTCGGAACTCGATTACACTATTTATAGGACTTGAGCGACTTAACAGTCCAAAATAGGCGCACATCCTTATTGGAAAGTTGGAAAATTTTAGTTTCCAGCGCTCTAGTGCTCATAGAACAAACGTTGTCCTGTACACTGCAAACCGCTAAATTTGTCCTCCCCTTCGCTACCCAGGTATGTGGACGATGTTTTTCTGGTCTGGTCGGGCAGCGAGGAGGAATGCTGGGGCTTTGTGCAGTATCTTAATGAGACCAATAGCATGAACATGAAGTTTACCTTGAACTACAGTGGAGACAGCCTGAAGTTCTTAGATGTCAAGGTTGTGGTTCAACCAGACCAGCTTCCATCCATCCACAGTTAAAAACGCTATACCTTATGGGCAGTTATACGACTGCGCAAGATAAACAATACAGACCAGGGGTATGTGCAACAGTCACTCCGACTTAAGGAGCGTTTTATTGAGAGGGGTTACCAGCAGAGGGAAGTAGATGAAACTCGAAAGGATCTACATATGGAAAAATCAGGTAAGAGCAGTGATCAGGGTAGATTTGCCTTCATATTTAAATACAGCCCAGTGGCGAACATAATTAAGCAGGTGATATGTGCACTTGGCTTGAGAAGGATCCTGGAAGGGGATTGAAACGTTGCCTATTTTGTGTCACATGTGTGAATAAAGACCCTGCGATTTTTTTTTATAAGAAGAGTGCTTCATTGATTTTTCATGGATACCTGATGTCAAGGGTGAGACGCATGCACCTGAAAACTACAAAAGTGAGTGCTGCCGGAATTAATACAAAGTATCTCACAAAAGAGAGTACACTTCTCACATTATCTTTTCATTGGACGGCACTGAAGATCTGACACTTTGATACAATGTAAAGCAGTCAGTGTACGGCTTGTATAACGGTGTAAATTTGGTGTGCCCTCAAAATAACTAAACACAGACACTAATGTCTAAACCGCTGGCAACAAACGTGAGTACACCCCTAAGTGAAAATGGCCAAATTGTACCCAATAGAAAAAAACATTTCCCAAACTTGGGTTCGGTTCCAAGGTACTCGAGTTCGGGAAATGTTTTTTTTACAGTACAAATTAATTTATGAACTTATTGTGCGAAGTCTCGCAAGACTTCGCGAAGCAATAACTTCGACTCATCGAAGTTCCTGATCTATACAGTATTAGAACGAAGTTTTATGCGAATTGACTTTGGATGTTTTATCCGAAGTCCATTTGCTCATCCCTAGTCATCATCATAGAGATTGTACTGAAAAGTACATTTTCTGATAGTCTGTCCGATCGGGGTGGTGTAGAGAGAGAGATGAGTAGAGGGCCTAGGACTGAACCGTGATGAACTCCAACACCGAGAGGGAGATAAGAAGAAGCAGAGCCAGCAAATGATACATTAAAGGAGCAATCAGAGAGGAAGAGAACCAGGAGAGAGCAGTGTCCTTAACACCAATTATATGGAGCATGGTGAGAAGGAGTTTGTGGTCTACCATATCAAACGCTGCAGAGAGATCAAGAAGAATCAATAGAGAATAGTCGCCGTTCCTGTTTGCTGTCAGGAGATCATTAGATATTTCAGTAAAGGCAGTTTCTGTAGAGTGGAGAGAGGGAAAGGGAGACTGAAAACGTAGAAGAGGGTAAAAGAGATGTTCCAGAAGTTTAGAAATGAAGCGGAGGTTAGAAACAGGCTAGTAGTAAGCGGCGGATGTTTTTATTTTTTAGTAGTGGGGTTATAACAAAATGTTTGAAAGAGGATGGGAAGCTAGAGAGAGAGGTTAAATATGTAGTTTCCCACTCGGTAATGGTGGGCACCACTAAGGGGTGACAAGGGTCACGTTGTTCCCCCTCATGTGGGGAGATTGGTATTTTGTCATTTTATGCACTGTTTTACCCTGCAAATGTCATGTGTTTCTGTGTACAGGCCTGCTAGGGGTGTAGTTTAGCCTCTGTGACAGAACACCTGGCACCCAGACTGAGTACCTCCGTCAACCGATGCTCCTAGTGCTTACCAAGGACCATCCGCACTGCACTCGACACCAGAACCACCAGAGACCCCACAAAGCGCCTTAGCTTGGTTTGGGTTTTCGCCGTACTGCACCCTATCTGGACCCAAGACCGGGCTCCAGCTTCCAGTGGGTGAACCTCTCCTTACTCCAGAGAGCGAAACAGGAACAAGAACAGCTCTCACAAGAGCTAGGGAATATACTCTGGAGAGTATAATGATTATAGCAATCCCCAGATCGTAGTTCTCCAATCCCCCAAACATGAGCCCAGACTTTATGAAGGGTAGAACAGGACACTCTGATGCCAGCCAGCACTCACAATTTATACACATCCACGGGCCAGAGGCACACCCCCTCTGCCTGGGATACTGTGAACTAAGACAATGGACTAACTTAATATACATACACAGTTCTGGTGGTCTAACATAATAACTTAATCAAACAGACATCCCCCCCCAGTGTATTAATGATGAATAGGAAGAGAGGAGACACGTGATGGGATTATCTACTGAGTGTATTAGAGGGTGATCTACTCCTCTACCCCGGAGTCAGCTACTTAATCCCATCACTAGCCCAACAGAACAAAGAGACAAATAACCCAACACCTTCCTTGGGAGCCTCAGTGCAGAGTTAACCCTTTTTGTGTTGCTAGGTTCATAGTTCCTTGTAACCCCAAGAGGTCTGAGGGGGTCTCCATGGTTCTGGGTCCATAGTCCGTAGAAAGGAGGCTAGCCCTCAGGCTTCTCCAGCAGCCCCAGTGACGGTTCAGTCCATCACATTTCTCCCCTCCCAACAGTAGACTAACGAGGTATCTGACCTCCTGTCGGTCAGTGCCTTGGTTAGTCCAGCAACCCACCCACAAAACATAATCAACCGAGTGGCCCACCCACAAGAATTGGTTACTGCACCTAGGGTAGTGGGTAGCTTGTCCATGTCCAGAGGCTCCACCACAGCTCTGGGGGGTACTAGTCTTCCGGATCGGTGGGTTGCTGAGTGGGTAGAGACCAGAGGTACTCTGCCCTGGTGCCAGCGCTACTACGGGAGTAGCCTGGTTGGAGCCCAGCTGAGAAGAAGGGTTAGTACGCTCCTCTCTCTGGACCTGGTGTTGCTGCTGGAGGGGAAGACAGGCTGTCTCCCCTTTGGATATACAGCCCTGCTGTTGGGGGACAGAGCCGACCGTCCCTACCCCCTGTAGTTTGGGCACAGAGACCACGGTCCCATCTGCACCGGTGTGGGGCTTTTCATCTCCCCTTGGTGGGCTAGGCTGCCGCTGGGGAGGGGGAACGAGGCTCTCCCCTCCCAGTAGAATACTCTGCCACTGGGGAGCAGGACTGACTGTCCGTACTCCCTGTAGCTTGTTCCTCCTCTCCCTTACACACCTTTAGCCGCTGGGGAGAGGGGGTAACAGGCTCCTCTCCCTGACACCCTCTCTGCTGGTGGAGAGGGGAACCGACTGTCTCCCCTTCCAATAATGGGCTCTGCCGCTGGGGAGGGAGAACGAGGCTCTCCCCTCCCGGTAGAATACTCTGCTGCTGGGGAGCAGGCTGACTGTCCGTACTCCCTGTATCTTGGGCGCAGAGACCACGGTCCCATCTGTGCTGGTGGGCGGCTTAGTGTCTCCCCTTGGTGGGCTACGCTGCCGATGGGGAAAGGGGGTAATAATCTCCTCTCCCTTACACACCTTCAGCTGCTTGGGGAGGGGGTAACAGGCTCCTCTCCCTGACACTCTCTCTGCTGGTGGACAGGGGAACCGACTGTCTCCTCTTCCAATAATGCGCTCTGCCGCTGGGGAGTGAAACCAGTGGTCTCTCCTCCCTGTAATGTACTCTGCCGCTGGGGATCTGGGCCGACTGCCCAGCATCCTTGTAGGGCCAGTAGCGAGACTGCAGTCCCATCTCCACCTGCCATCTGTGGGTCTTCCCAGGACCAGTCTATGGGGTCCCTCAACATTTCAGAGTAGGGACCACCTGCTTCTGCACCCGGTAACTCCAGCTGCTGCTGGGGATCTGGGCCAGCTTCCCAGCATCCAGGTTGGCCCGGCGGAGAGACCTCTCATCTCCCATCTCCACCTGCCTGTTGTGGTTCCTCACAGGACCAGTCTATGAGGACCCCTACTTCGGGTTCCTCTGCCCGCCTCCGGGGGAAATGGTTAACCTCCTCGAATGCAGCCTCTCTTTGGCTGCTATAACGCTTCTTCTGCTGAGCATACTCCCTCTCTTTCGCCAGCCGGAATTCTCGGTCCAGCCTTGTGTTTCGCTCGGTCATGACCTGGTTCCAGATCACCTGGAGTGTCTCCATGGGTACGTCACCCCCATACTGGGCCACTCGCTGCCTTACTTCGGCCAGCCAATTATCTCCAGAGCCAGAGCCTTCCATACTTGTCTGCTCCAAGTCGCTGGATACCTCTGCTCCCAGGGGAGCTGCACGAGTGCTAGCGTTCCCCTCAATTTGTTATTCCACAAACTGTGTCTCCGAGCTGCTTTACCTCACACTAGGATGCCATCCCACTGCTTGCCACCAATGTGACGGAACGCCTGGCACCCAGACTGAGTACATCCGTCGTCCGATGCTCCTAGGACCATCTGCACTGCACTCGACACCAGAACCACCACAGACCCCATGAACCGCCTCAGCTTGGTTTGGGTTTCGCCGTACTCCACCCACCCTGGACCCAAGACCGGGCTCCAGCTTCCAGTGGGTGAACCTCTCCTTAGTCCAGAGAGCGAAACAGGAACAAGAACAGCTCTCACAAGAGCGAGGGAATATACTCTGGAGAGTATAATGATTATAGCAATCCCCAGAGAGTAGTTCTCCAATCCCCCAAACATGAGCCCAGACTTCATGAAGGGTAGAACAGGACACTCTAATGCCAGCCAGCACTCACAATTTATACAGATCCACGGGCCAGAGGCACACCCCCTCTGCCTGGGATACTGTATACTAAGACAATGGACTAACTTAATATACATACACAGTTCTGGTGGTCTAACATCATAACTTAATCAAACAGACATCCCCCCCAGTGTCTTAATGATGAATAGAAAGAGAGGAGACACGTAATGGGGTTATCTCCTGAGTGTATCAGAGGGTGATCTACTCCTCTACCCCGGAGTCAGCTACTTAATCCCATCACTAGCCCAACAGAACAAAGAGACAAATGAACCAACACCTTCCTTGGGAGCCTCAGTGCAGAGTTAACCCTTTTTGTGTTGCTGGGTTCACCCCTGCACCTTTAATGGACAATAGGAACGATATGGCTTATAAAGTCCACACATAAATCAGGGTTCATAGTTCCTTGTAACCCCAAGAGGTCTGAGGGGGTCTCCATGGTTCTGGGTCCATAGTCCGTAGAAAGGAGGCTAGCCCTCAGGCTTCTCCAGCAGCCCCAGTGACGGTTCAGTCCATCACAGCCTCCCATACAGTAGAGGGAGCTAGGGAGCCCCTAGTTTATATAGCTAGGCCCAGGCAGGGGTTAGGGAGTCCAGGCCCTGGAGCCTGAGGGAGTGCAGTGCAGGCCCTGAGCCTGTGAGGGCAAGATCAGCTCCTGTGCAGTCAGTCTAAGACTGGAGCTAGCCCAGTCCAGGCCGTGTGTCAAAGGAACCACCGTCCAGGAGAGAGTCCTGAGTCTCCTGGAAGGAATACTCAGGACTCTCTCCTGGAAGGAATACTCAGGACTCTTTCCTGGAAGGAATACTCAGGACTCTCTCCTGGAAGGAATACTCAGGATTCTCTCCTGGAAGGAATACTCAGGACTCTCCCCTGGAAGGAATAGAGTCCTGAGTCCAGGAGAAGGTTCCCTCCTGAGTCCTGCAATCAGCAGAGAGAAACCCAGGAGTGCCATTACCCAGTCCAGCTAGAGTCAAGCTGAGAGGCAGAGAGAGAAAGTGAGTGCAAGAGGATATTACAGATCAGAGGAGGTAATTTAGTGTTCCCAAGGATAAAGCCAGCAATTAAGCACACGGGCCTTGGAAGTTTTACCAGTCAGGATCCTGAGGGATGCAGCCTGTACTGTGAGTCTATTTAACCCTCTGTGTAACCTTGCCAAGCTATACCTGCCATTATACTGTGAAGCCTGCTGTATACCAATTGTCTTCTGTGGAACTATAAGGAGTGTGGATGAAGTTTCCATTATTCAGTAAAGAAGAGTTCTGTTTCAACTCAAGTGTCTGCACCTCCATTATTCCCACTGTCAATCGGTGTGCCACCGTTACCGGCACTGGCATCACGAACTGTATGGGACCTGGCCATAGGCATGTTAAATCATAACACCAAGGGCACCTCACTTAACACCCAGCCTGTGTCCCCCAAATTAGAGTGTGCCCCAGAGGACCCACTTATCTGTCTCTGCATCACTGGCATCTCTCCTTCCCTTACCCCGGGATGCTACAAATATTGTAGTAAGGCGGGTAATGACAGCCGGGGAAAGGGACTGGAGAAGGTGTGAGAGTATAGGATCACTGCTACAGGTGGTGTGTAATGACAGCCGGGGAGAGGGACTGGAGAAGGTGTGAGGGGATAGGATCACTGCTACAGGTGGTGGGTAATGAGGGACTGGAGAGGGTGGGGATAGGATCACTGCTACAGGTGGTGGGTAATGACAGCCGGGGAGAGGGACTGGAGAAGGTGTGAGGGGATAGGATCACTGCTACAGGTGGTGTGTAATGACAGCCAGGGAGAGGGACTGGAGAAGGTGTGAGGGGATAGGATCACTGCTACAGGTGGTGGGTAATGACAGCCGGGGAGAGGGACTGGAGAAGGTGTGAGGAGATAAGATCACTGCTACAGGTGGTGGGTAATGACAGCCGGGGAGAGGGACTGGAGAAGGTGTGAGGGGATAGGATCACTGCTACAGGTGGTGTGTAATGACAGCCGGGGAGAGGGACTGGAGAAGCTGTGAGGGGATAGGATCACTGCTACAGGTGGTGTGTAATGACAGCCGGGGAGAGGGACTGGAGAAGGTGTGAGGGGATAGGATGACTGCTACAGGTGGTGGGTAATGACAGCCAGGGAGGGGGACTGGAGAAGGTGTAAGGGGATAGGATCACTGCTACAGGTGGTGGGTAGTGACAGCCGAGGAGAGTGACTGGAGAAGGTGTGAGGAGATAAGATCACTGCTACAGGTGGTGGGTAATGACAGCCGGGGAGAGGGACTGGAGAAGGTGTGAGGAGATAGGATCACTGCTACAGGTGGTGGGTAATGACAGCCGAGGAGAGTGACTGGAGAAGGTGTGAGGGGATAGGATCACTGCTACAGGTGGTGGGTAATGACAGCCGGGGAGAGGAACTAGAGAAGGTGTGAGGGGATAGGATCACTGCTACAGGTGGTGGGTAATGACAGCCGGGGAGAGGGACTGGAGAAGGTGTGAGGGGATAGGATGTCTGCTACAGGTGGTGCGTAATGACAGCCGGGGAGAGGGACTGGAGAAGGTGTGAGGGGATAGGATCACTGCTACAGGTGATGGGTAATGACAGCCGGGGAGAGGGTCTGGAGAAGGTGTGAGGGGATAGGATGACTGCTACAGGTGGTGGGTAATGACAGCCGGGGAGAGGGACTGGAGAAGGTGTGAGGGGATAGGATCACTGCTACAGGTGGTGGGTAATGACAGCCGAGGAAAATGACTGGAGAAGGTGTGAGGGGATAGGATGACTGCTACAGGTGGTGGGTAATGACAGCCGGGGAGAGGGACTGGAGAAGGTGTGAGGGGATAGGATCACTGCTACAGGTGGTGGGTAATGACAGCCGGGGAGAGGGACTGGAGAAGGTGTGAGAGGATAGGATCACTGCTACAGGTGGTGGGTAATAACAGCCGGGGAAAGGGACTGGAGAAGGTGTGAGGGGATAGGATCACTGCTACAGGTGGCGGGTAATGACAGCCGGGGAGAGGGACTGGAGAAGGTGTGAGGAGATAGGATCACTGCTACAGGTGGTGGGTAATGACAGCCGAGGAGAGTGACTGGAGAAGGTGTGAGGGGATAGGATCACTGGTACAGGTGGTGGGTAATGACAGCCGAGGAGAAGGACTGGAGAAGGTGTGAGGGGATAGGATGACTGCTACAGGTGGTGGGTAATGATAGCCGGGGAGAGGGACTGGAGAAGGTGTGAGGGGATAGGATCACTGCTACAGGTGGTGGGTAATGACAGCCGGGGAGAGGGACTGGAGAAGGTGTGAGAGGATAGGATCACTGCTACAGGTGGTGGGTAATGACAGCTGAGGAGAAGGACTGGAGAAGGTGTGAGGGGATAGGATCACTGCTACAGGTGGTGGGTAATGACACCCGGGGAGAGGGACTGGAGAAGCTGTGAGGGGATAGGATCACTGTTACAGGTGGTGGGTAATGACAGCCGGGGAGAGGGACTGGAGAAGGTGTGAGGGGATAGGATCACTGCTACAGGTGGTGGGTAATGACAGCCGAGGAGAGGGACTGGAGAAGGTGTGAGGGGATAGGATCACTGCTACAGGTGGTGGGTAATGACAGCCGAGGAGAGTGACTGGAGAAGCTGTGAGGGGATAGGATCACTGCTACAGGTAGTGGGTAATGACAGCCAGGGAGAGGGACTGGAGAAGGTGTGAGGAGATAGGATCACTGCTACAGGTTGTGGGTAATGACAGCCAAGGAGAGGGACTGGAGAAGGTGTGAGGGGATAGGATCACTGCTACAGGTGGTGGGTAATGACAGCCAGGGAGGGGGACTGGAGAAGGTGTAAGGGGATAGGATCACTGCTACAGGTGGTGGGTAATGACAGCCGGGGAGAGGGACTGGAGAAGGTGTGAGGGGATAGAATCACTGCTACAGGTGGTGGGTAATGACAGCCAGGGAGAGGGACTGGAGAAGGTGTGAGGGGATAGGATCACTGCTACAGGTGGTGTGTAATGACAGCCGGGGAGAGGGACTGGAGAAGGTGTGAGGGGATAGGATGACTGCTACAGGTGGTGGGTAATGACAGCCGGGGAGAGGGACTAGAGGTGGTGTGAGGGGATAGGATCACTGCTACAGGTGGTGGGTAATGACAGCCGGGGAGAGGGACTGGAGAAGGTGTGAGGGGAAAGGATGACTGCTACAGGTGGTGGGTAATGACAGGCGGGGAGAGGGACTGGAGAAGGTGTGAGGGGATAGGATCATTGCTACAGGTGGTGGGTAATGACAGCCGGGGAGAGAGACTGGAGAAGGTGTGAGGAGATAGGATCACTGCTACAGGTGGTGGGTAATGACAGCCGGGGAGAGGGACTGGAGAAGGTGTGAGGGGATAAGATCACTGCTAGAGGTGGTGGGTAATGACAGCCGGGGAGAAGGACTGGAGAAGGTGTGAGGGGATAGGATCACTGCTACAGGTGGTGGGTAATGACAGCCGGGGAGAGTGACTGGAGAAGTTGTGAGGGGATAGGATCACTGCTACATGTGGTGGGTCGAGAAGCAGAGAGAAGCCTAAAGACTTCTTCATCTGTTATAGCGTCAACAGAGGAGAGAGAGCACATGGAAGTGCGGGAGGGAGGAGGATGGAAATTGGTTGGGACTAGGACATTATTTCCTGCCGGATGTAACCGATCTTGTCTCTGAAGTAGGTGGCCAGGTCATCAGCGCAGGTCATATCTTCTCTTCATGATGCAGATGCAGCCGCTGTCTTCTAGAACACCACAAGCTCTCCCCCTGCGTCTCACACAGAGCAGAACCAACAAATCCATCCCCAGCCCCGACACAAACAGAAAAGCTGAGGCTTCAGAGTCCAGAACGAAGCCGGAAGAAATCCCACCCAAAGAAGACTTCATGACCTACAGAGAAGCAGCTTCATGTCGGCTCTCACCTCCTCACAGCAGGACTTCTTCACTTCTATTACTCGTCTCTGTCCCACAACCCCAAATAATTACTTCATCCCTTTACCTCCCTCTGCCCCCCGTACCCCGTCTGACCCTCCTTATCTCAGCTGAGGACTATGCCTCTTATCTCTAAACCTGTGTTTCCCAACCAGTGTGCCTCCAGATGTTGCAAAACTACAACTCCCAGCATGCCCGGACAGCCTTTGGCTGTTCAGAAATGCTGGGAGTTGTAGTTTTGCAACAGCTGGAGGCACACTGGTTGGGAAACACTGCTCTAAACCATCGGCAGCGTTAGATGAAGCTCGGAGCCGCCGTCCTCTCAGCCGCTCTACGTTACTACTCGCTGCTCTTCCCACATCACCTGCTTTACCGCTGTCACTGAGGACGACCTTCCCGCCTTCTCTCCATCCCCCGTCACACTAATCACCGCGTTACCGCTCCGAGCCTGTCCTGCCCCCGATCACAATCTGTCCGACATTTCCGTGGTTTATCTCCAAAGACTAAACTCTCATCCTTTAAATTCATCCAATGACACAAGAACGAGACAAGGGAACTTATCTCCTGCCTACTGATTGTGGGGGTCCATGCGCTGGGGGCCCCTGACAGTCATGAGAACGGGGCCCATGTTCCCCTATTGGAATGGAGCAGCAGACAAGCTCAAATCACCTACAAAGAAAATCCCCAGCGATAAGACACAGCGCGGCCATTTATGTGCTAACACTGGAAATAACAGGAGATTATTGTAATCCCCCCCCCCCCCCCACAGTGGAAATCCTACATCTGCCCCGACATAAGATATCGCTTACATCTAATAACTGATATGGATAAAAGGGATAGAGTTACCCCTAAACATCTCCTGAGCACACACCGAGCCCCGATACCAGCAGATTACATCACCGGCTCTGCTACATGGACATGACAGAGACTCAGCTGTAGTAACTGAACATTACACACACACAGCTCTGCTGCACACACTGATACAGCTCTTCAGAGGCATCTTACACATAAACAGCTTGGTTGTACGCACATACAGCTCAACTACACAGACATTACACGGATACAGCTCATCTATACAGACATTACAGCTCTACAGCACTGCTACATACAGACTGGAATTACAAGCAGTACAGCAGAGACCTGTGTACAGGGAGCAGATAAACCTGGTCATGTGATCTCCATGACTCCTCCCACACCTGATCACATGGTCATGACATCATCACAGGTCCTGTACCTTCTCCTGCAGCACAGCCTGGAGCCCGACTACTGCATGGTGGAAGAAATGAAATCTCAGGACACTCCATAGTGAAGAGCTGTCAGAGGAGGACACGCTCCGCCCAGGTAAGGGGAACACCCATCAGATCCACACATATAAGGCTCCACAGCCACAATGATACACAGCTCCATCTGCCCTTAAAGGGATCCTGTCAGGCTGATGTTGGATATAGAGCTCTTCATATCATTGGATTAGTCTCATTGTATTAATATAAAACATACTACTGTTACCCCACTTGTGTTCTCATTAGTGCTAAAAATCTATGTTATTAGTATGTAAATAAACTTACCATTGTGCCCAAGGGGCTGTCCCTCCGGCCGTTTTGTGCCTAGCCGCGCTCCAAATCCAGCCTCCCAGCGCCGCCCGCTCTTAATTACTCCCATCACTTCAGTGTTTTTTTGGGGCCTACTAAAAAGAATGACAGAATGGAATGCCCATAGACTTTAACAGGAAAGTGGAATGCCCATAGAGAATAATGGACCAGAGGGGAACGCCCATAGAGAATAATGGACCAGAGGGGAACGCCCATAGAGAATAATGGAAATGTAATATTTGAATTAGAGACAAAACCATTTGACATATATAATAATTATTTAGCAGGATTACTCTCCAAATTCAGTGGGATTATTTAATGTTCAGAATAAGTGGAATTATCACTGTTTTCTGCAGAATTACGAGGGTGAATGACAGAAAGGAACGCCCATAGACTATAATGGGAAGTAAAACGTGACTTGGTGCCTGAACCATTCAACATATCAAATACACCTGTAGCAGGCTTACTCTTCAAGTTTAGTGGGATTATTTAAAATAGAGATTAAGTGGGATTATCATTGGTTTCTATGAAATGCTATGAAAAGTACCATCACAGAAATAAAGGAGTCTGTGTTACAGAGAGAGCCAATGAAAAGTTACAAGCACATGCTAAGCCAATATTCGCTCCAAGGATCTAACAAGCACATGAGTGTGGACCGTCCTAGAAACTTAAAGCAAAATATCTCCTACCAGGAAAAGAAGAAACAAAGAATCTGCAATGATGAAGTATTTGGCCTCCTTGAACTGGCAGTCCACCTTGAAGATTACATTAAAAAATAACTATTTTTCCGGATCTTCTGGTATCATTTGCCCACCCAGAGATATTACTTCGAGCTCGGAAGCTTATTTGGATATCAAATCAAGATGTTTGTTTGCCGCAGCTTTTATCTTATGATACCACATTTAATGTCGGCGACTTTCATCTGTCCACAATTGTGATGAGAAATGTCACATTAATTGGTAACCCTATTTTTCCTGTGGCTTTTCTTCTTCATGAGAGAAAATTTAAAGCGTACCATAGTGAATTTTTGTGTGACCTTCTAAACTGTTTGGATGCAAACAGGATTACAAGCATTCCATTTGTTACTGACAGAGAAAGGGGTATTGCTGAAGCTCTCCAGACATATTTTCCAAAGATACCTCATATATATTGCACAAACCATATATTGAGAGATGTAGATGCTTGGATAAGGAAACAAGGTGGAAAAAAGGATGACTTAAAGGTTTTAAAAGACAACATAACACAACTGATTGACTCCGGGTCACTGTCAAGGTTTGACAGTCTTTACCATTTGTTCAGAAAGAAATGGAGTAAAGAATTTAGAGACTATTTTGATAAACACTTAAAGGATTGCATCTCCAAATATTCAGCAAAGTTTGTGACGTCTAAATTTGCCGCCTTTGGAAACGACCAAAACGCCACAAACAACATCAGCGAGAGTTTAAATACAGTGATAAAGAACCAAAACGAATGGAAAGAACTTCCTGCTGATGTAGTTGCGCTCGCGATGTTTTATATGCAGTGTTATTACTTGCATGAATTTGAAAGAGCATATTGTGAACTGGGAAACTACGAATTGAAAAAACAATTTTCAGATTTGAGAAAAAGGGTGGCAGACGTAACATTTCCTGCCTTTTACCCACTAGAAACCATAATTGATAAAATCAAAAATTCAGATCCAGAGCCAGTCAAAGGAGTGGAAAAGGGGAAACATTACCGAATGAGTCAAAGGTCTCTGGCGAAATACTGCATAGAATCTGGTGGTAGTACACTCGTCCACAGTCCTCAACATTTGTTGTACGCAGCATTTATGGCAAAAGAATCCATGCAGTAAAACTTCTTCCAGAACCAGCAGTTTGTTCTTGTCCTAGCACAGGGCTGTGTTATCATATCATAGCAGCTCAAACGTCAGTTGGATGGAAGGATGCAGTGGACAAGCAAACATATTCATTGTCTATGCTTTGCAAGAGAAAAGGACGAGGCCGACAAAAGAAATCAGGAAGGAAGAAACCAAGGAAAGGAGATTATGATTATGATGTGGAGCCAGCACCAGATTCTCTTATTTACTTTTCACTCGAGAAAGGACATTTACAAGAGAGAAAATTAGGAGAAAGAAAATCAAAGGTAAAACAGGAGATGAGTATTTCTGACGGTTGCACACGATGAATTGTCTCCATGGGGTGTGCCAGCAACAGATCTGGGTAACAGCCTGTTAGGCAGAGTGGAAAAAAAACTTTTGCAGACATTGGATCCTGGAGAATGGCTTTGTGATGAGGTGATAGAAGAAGCCATAAGCAGTTTTATTTGTCACAGGATGCTCACCGATAAGGTTTTGATGTGTCCCACTTACATATTCCAGAGTATGGTAACAGGCATGGCAGACATTTTTTACAACTTTTTGGGGAAAAATGTTGCTCTAAATAAAGACATTCTCTTGCTTCTTTTCAACACGGACGCCTATGGTCCTGGACAGCACTGGTGCCTTTCTGTTGTAATTTTTAGTACCAAGGACGTAATATTTTTAGATTCCATGAAAGAAAAAGAAGGAACAGAGGAACATGCTGACATTGCTTCATCTATTGCTGCTGCATGTTACCAGTTAGCAAACGTATCTTTCTCCAAAGAGGAATGGAGGGTATACCTTTGTGAAGATGCGGTCCAACAAAACAATACTTTTGGCTGTGGTGTCTACACTGTATTGAATGCTTTTTCTATTATTTCTGGACATCAGTATCATAATGTTGTTAGTCAACAGGTTCGAAAATGGATTGCATTAAATGTAGCAGAACATGAGCAGTGCATCTGCAAACGGCTGAAGACAAAAAAACTCAACAAAGGTTCGCATATTAAAAAACACAGAACACTTCTACAAATGAACATGAGAACCGCTGTCATCGAGAAGCCACTTTCTACCTATGTTTCATCTCTTCTAGATAGGGACAGCAGCAGATGGTCGACGTGTGGGCAGAATACCTGCCCTGGGTCGTTCACCCCACAGAGTGCATGGTTTTATGTTGCAAATGTCGCCAATGGTATCATGCATCTTGCCTGCTGCAAATAGCGTCAAAGCTCCCAACGTATTACCTATGCCACCAGTGCTCAGAATAAAGGGTCCCGCTGCTGCTCCTCCCAAGGAGCATTTCCTTCTCTCCCAAATACTTCTGGATTAACTCATGTTATGCCCTAGAAGAAAACAATGCTGTCTGACAATTTCAATCTTCGCACTTGACTCTGCACTTGTTGAACATCTGTAAATAAAAGTTTAATTTTCTACACCACGCACATTTGCCTGGAAATTAGCTCATTTTTTTTCTGTTTTTAGCTTTCCCTTATTCTCTATGTGCATTCTATCATATCACTAGGCTTGCCTTTCCAAAAGAAAACAATGATGAACCCTGTTCATATGAATTTGAAAACATGCTACTGTGTTGAACAGCAAATCCGCCTAAAAGTTATTTTAAAAGAGTTTTGCCATCTCAGACAATGGGGGCATATGGCTAGGATATGCTCGCATTGCCAGATGGGTGTAGGTCCCACCCCTGGGACCCGCACCTATATCGAGAACGGAGCGGGGAGCGCTGTGGATGGCGGACCCCAGATTTCACGGGGTCCGTCCACCAACAAGCGCTAATGCCCGCCTTTCCCATAGAAGTGAATGGCCATTTTCGGCGGCCCCATAGAAATGAATGGAGGGCGGCTGCACATGCGCAATGCGCCCTCCTCCTTCACTTTCGGGGCTCCGTTCTCGATATAAGTGCGGGTCCCAGTGGTGGGACCCGCACCTATCAGACAATGGAGGCATATCCTAGCGATATGCCCCCATTGTCTGAGATGGCAAAACCCCTTTAAGTGTCAAGTAATTATGCCTACATGGTAAATCTATTATACCATTATAGACTATGGGCATTTCATAGTGTCATTCACTGTAGAAAATCATGATAATCCCACCCAATGTCAATTTAGATCAATGCGGCTGTGCATGGAGACTGCGCCTGCTAAAGATTTATCCGATGGGTCTTATGGTTCTCGTCTCCAAGGCCCATTATTCTTCCCATTATACTCTATGGGCGTTCCATTGTGCTATTCACCTGTCACTCCATAGAAAACAGGAAAAATTCAAAGTTATTTCAATTGTAGTAGATGGTACTGTGAGGAATATGGATTATCATTTAATGGCAGCAATCATTCGATTCACCTTTTGGATGTACACAGTGTACATGCAAAATAAGTTCTCACACCCACCATCTGCTGTTTGGAGAGGGAGAAGCTCCTCAGAGGAGGGCCTGCTTCACAGCTCCTAGCAGGCCACCCTAATTTGCATCT
Organism: Bufotes viridis; assembly: GCA_033119425.1. Classification (NCBI taxonomy): domain Eukaryota; kingdom Metazoa; phylum Chordata; class Amphibia; order Anura; family Bufonidae; genus Bufotes; species Bufotes viridis. The sequence continues at coordinate 99,788 of JAKVIS010000065.1, forward strand.
CACACCTCCAAGCAGACAACACGGAGGCCAAGCTAATCCTGCATGAAAGCTCTTGGCAGGGGGTCTCAGCCCATGCCCAGGTCTATAATTTTCCCGTAGACATATTGGCGCCGACTGTTGATAAGGCATTATGAATCGCCTGCCCATCCCCGACCTAAACAAAATACATATTTGTGCCCCTGTGGCCACGAGGAACAGGCCCGTGGTCAACGTTTGACTGTGGCATGGCCGGGAGGGGAGATATGCATATCTCCCCACAGAAACCACATAACAGTATCATATTTGGACTCTACTGGTAGCCGGAACCTGGGCGAATCCATTGGGCCCAGAACCACCTTTCTGCGACATTTTGGTCTTGAGCTATGAGCCCTAATTGGTTTAATGGGTCATTTGCTGTCAGCACCCGAGAAGGAGGAGTGGACCTTTCCCAGAGGCGGGGAGGGGAGCGGCCGGCTACAGGTCATAAGCCCATGCCAGCAAGCAGGCGTGTATTTTCTGAAGGGGGTCACATCGTGTAATGTGTTTGGAGAGACCTGGAAACCGCTGACAGCACTGCCCCCACGTGACTACAGCCAGAGGACTTTTCCACCATAACCTACAGGAACATTCATCTACCCGGTAACTGACTTTTATTCTGTGTAACCCCGTTTGTACCATACCTCCTTTATTTGCCATCTAAGACCACTGTATATATTCTTTGTGTGTATATTGTGTTAACTAGTGTGCCCTTAAGGCGATTCTATATATAATTTAATCTTGTACTGTCTGGTATCTCGATCATGAATCCCCATGTCCGTGTTTTGGTCTAGCAATAAGCTACCGCAGGTTGGTTTCTCACCCTATATAATCCCGTTAGTGGACCGGGTTTATAACAAACGAAAAGCTGGTGGCAGATTTCCAAGGCTAAGGAGGCTCTCTTTGACTGCGGCAGTGACCAGGCTCCCTCAGCTTGTTGTCGGTTAGTGCCCGTGTGGACAGAAGGAGTCAATATGACACTGTACCAAGACTGACCTTACCCGCTCCCACTGGAGGGCGTAACGTCAAGCCTTGGTATCCAGTGAAGATACAGGGTTTCATGAGCTCAACGTAGTTGACGTCAGCGGGCGCGACGCCTGGTATTCGTCACAGTTACTTTACACGGGGAAGATCTGTGGTAAAGGATAAATTGATATCTTTTGCAGATTTGCCTACAAAATTATCTGATACTTTGCTTCCCATTATAGTCTATGGGCGTCCATTGTCCTATTCACCCGTCATTCCATAGAAAACAGGAAAAACCCAAAGTTGTATCAATTGTAAATGATGTTACTATACACGGTGGATGATCTGTGGTAAAGGATAAGTTGATATTTTTTACAGATTTGCCTAAAAAAATTATCAGATACTTTGCTTCCCATTATAGTCCATGTGCATTCTTGGTGTCATTCACACCTGTCATTCCATAGAAAATAATGATAATCCCACCTATTCTCAATTTATATAAATGTGGCTGTGCACGGAGACTGCGCCTGGTAAAGATTTATCTGATGTGTCTTATGGTTCTCGTCTCCAAGGCCCATTATTCTTCCCATTATACTCTATGGGCGTTCCATTATGCTATTCACCTGGCACTTCATAGAAAACAGGAAAAACCCAAAGTTATTTCAATTGTAGTAGATGTTACTGTACACGGGGAAGATCTGTGGCAAAGGATCAATTGATATTAAAGGGATGACAGAATGGACGCCCATAGACTTTAACAGGAAAGTGAAATGCCCATAGAGAATAATAGAAATGTAATATTTTAATGAGAGACAAAACCATTTGACATATCTAATAAATAATTAGCAGACATACTCTCTAAACTCGTGGGATTATTTAAAATAAAGATTACGTGGGATTATTATTGGTTTCTATGGAATGACAAGAGGAATGACACAATGGAATGGACATAGGCTATAATGGGAAGTAAACCCTGAGCTCATTTGCAGTTAAATATGTGTTATGTAGGACATTAACATGATAATCCCACTTAATCTCAATTTAAAATAATCCCACTGAATTTGAAGAGTAAGCCTGCTACAGGTGTATTTGATATGTTGAATGGTTCAGGCACCAAGTCACGTTTTACTTCCCATTATAGTCTATGGGCGTTCCATTATGTCACTCACCTTTGCATTCTATAGAAAACAGTTATAATCCAAGGTAATTTTCATTTTACATTATGCTACTCTCCCCAGGGAACACTAGCGGTAAAGGTTAATGTCCAACATAACACAGATTTACCTGCAAATGAGCTCATAGTTTATTCCCCATTATAGTCTATGGGCGTTCCTTTCTGTCATTCACCCTCGTAATTCTGCATAAAACAGTGATAATTCCACTTATTCTGAACATTAAATAATCCCACTGAATTTGGAGAGTAATCCTGCAAAATAATTATTATATATGTCAAATGGTTTTGTCTCTAATTCAAATATTACATTTCCATTATTCTCTATGGGCATTCCACTCTGGTCCATTATTCTCTATGGGCGTTCCCCTCTGGTCCATTATTCTCTATGGGCGTTCCCCTCTGGTCCATTATTCTCTATGGGCATTCCACTCTGGTCCATTATTCTCTATGGGCGTTCCCCTCTGGTCCATTATTCTCTGGCTGATATGGCCCATAAAAGGTAAGAATTAATGTTAGGGACCACTCGAGAGGCAACCGTGAAGTGGTGGGTGGCTTACATAATTTGGCCAAAATATAAACTAATGCCTCATCTAACATCCAGCATAGTGGCAGGACGGAGCTCTAGCTGCAGTGTGCCATTGCACCTTTGTTTTTACGAAATAATTATTATATATGTCAAATGGTTTTGTCTCTAATTCAAATATTACATTTCCATTATTCTCTATGGGCATTCCCCTCTGGTCCATTATTCTCTATGGGCATTCCACTTTCCTGTTAAAGTCTATGGGCATTCCATTCTGTCATTCCTTTTAGTAGGCCCCGTTTTTTTTTACCATCAATGTGCCTTAATCTCGCGCATGCGCCGTTCGTTAGTAGTGGCAGCGGCCAGTGTGAACGAACGACGCATGCGCGAGATTACAGCACATTGATGGGAAAAAAACACTGAAGTGAATAATTAAGAGCAGGGCAGCGCTGGGAGGACGTCTCTGATGATGACGAAACACAACCGACGAGGAGGGCAGGGGTCAAGAATGGGTGGAGGACGATGCGGACCAAGTCCCAAACTGGACTCAAGGTCGTGCTAGTGACGTGTGCAGTTCTGAGGTAGAGGCGGTGGTCGCACAGAGGCAACAGCACAGCAAAAGAGGGAGCAGGGTGCAAAAGCGGAGCGGCCGTCCCCGAGACAGTACGCCTGCTACTGCCCACCGCACCCAGGGACCTAGCACACCAAGGCCAGCTCCAAGGAGTTCATTGGCGTGGCAGTTCTTCACACAGTGTCCTGACGACAAGACACGAGTGGTTTTCACGTTTTGCCATCAGAGCCTGAAGCGAGGCATTAATGTTCTGAACCTGAGCACAACCTGCGTGACCAGGCATCTACATGCAAAGCACGAACTGCAGTGGAGTAAACACTTTAAAAACAAGGAACTCACCCAGGCTCCCCCTGCTCCCTCTTCTGCTGCTGTCTCTGCCTCTTCCTCCACCTCTGGCGTCACCGTGGCACCTGCCACCCAGCAAACAGAAGATGTGCCACCAACAACACCACCACCGTCATCATCACCAAGCATCTCCACCATGTCACACGCGAGCGTTCAGCTGTCCATCTCCCAAACACTGGAGAGGAGGAGGAAATTCCCACCTAGCCACCCTCGATCCCTGGCCCTGAATGCCAGCAGTTCAAAATTACTGGCCTTTGAAATGCTGTCATTCTGTCTGGTGGAGACGGACTGTTTCAAACAGCTGATGGCGGTGGCTGTCCCCCAGTACGTAGTTCCCAGCCGCCACTACTTTTCCAGACGAGCCGTCCCTTCCCTGCACAACCAAGTGGAGGATAAAATCAAGTGTGCGCTGTGCAACGCCATCTGTGGCAAGGTCCACATAACCACAGATACGTGGACCAGTAAGCACGGCCAGGGACGCTATATCTCCCTAACTGCACACTGGGTAAATGTAGTGGCGGCTGGTCCCGAGGCGGATATCAGTTTGGCGCATGTCCTTCCACCACCGAGGATCGCAGGGCATTATTCTTTGCCTCCTGTTGCCTCCTCCTCCTACTCCGCTTCCTACTCCTTCTCTTCTTCCACCTCCTCATCCAGTCAGCGAAAGACCTTCACCACCAACTTCAGCACAGCCAGGGGCAAACGTTAGCAGGGGGTTTTAAAACTCATGTGTTTGGGGGACAAATCCCACACCGCACATGAGCTGTGGAAGAGCATAGAAGAACAGACCGATGAGTGGTTTCTGCCAGTAAGCCTCAAGCCCGGCCTGGTGGTGTGTGATAATGGGCGAAATCTCGTTGCAACTCAGGGACTAGCCGGTTTGACGCACATCCCTTGCCTGGCGCATGTGCTGAATTTGGTGGTGCCGAAATTCCTTAAAAACTATAACTTCGGCCTTCCCGCTCACCGCCTCATATGCTACGTGCCCACCAGGTGGAACTCCACCTTGCACATGCTGGAGAGACTGTGCGAGCAGCAGCAGGCCATAGTGGAGTTTCAGCTGCAGCACGCACGTGTCAGTCGCACTGCGGAACAGCACCACTTCACCAATGACTGGGACTCCATGCAAGACTGTGTACCTTGTTGCGGTGTTTTGATTACTCGACCAACATGGTCAGTGCTGATTACGCGTTCTTTGCGTTACAATACCACTTCTATGTCTCCTTGAAAAAACACTTAGGGCGATGAAGGAAGAGGATGTGGCACAGGACGAAAAGGAGGAGGAAGAGGGGGCATTTCACTCGGTTTCAGGCCAGTCATTCAGAAGTGGCTCAGAGGGAGGGTTCCTGCACCAGCAGAGGCCAGGTACACATGTGGCCAGCCAGGGCCCACTACTGGGGGACGAGGAGGAGGATGATGAGGTAGAGGGGGAGGAACCGGTTTCACTGCAGGGTGGCACCTAACGCAGCTCATGGCCATCACTGGAACGGGGCTGGGGGGATATGGAGGACACAGACGACACCACCTACAGAGGACAGCTTGTCCTTACCTCTGGGCAGCCTGGCACACATGAGCGACTATATGCTGCAATGCCTGCGCAACGACCGCAGAGTTGCCCACATTTTAACTTGTGCTGACTACTGGGTTGCCACCCTGCTGGATCCCCATTACAAAGACAATGTGCCGTCCTTATTTCCCTCACTGGAGCGTGATAGTAAGTTGCGCGACTACAAGCGCACTCTGGTAGACGTGCCCCTGAGGGCATTCCCAACTGACACTGGGTGACAAGTGGAAGCACAAGGCAGAGGCGGAGGAGGAAGAGGTCCCCAACGCAGCTGGGTCACTGCCAGCACCTCACAAGGCAGGGTTAGCATGGCCGACATGTGGAAAAGCTTTGTCACCGCGCCACAGCAACCGGCACCACCAGCTGGTATGGAACGTCTTAGCAGGAGGCAGCATTTGAACAACATGGTGGAACAGTACATGTGCACATGCCCACACATACTGACGGATGGTTCTGCCCCATTCAACTTCTGGGTCTCCAAATTGTCCACATGGCCTGAGCTTGCCCTTTACGCCCTGGAGGTGCTGGCCTGCCCTGCAGCCAGTGTATTGTCTGAACGTGTATTTAGCACAGCAGGGGGCGTCATTACAGACAAACGCAGCCGTCTGTCCACAGCCAAGGTGGACAAGCTGACGTTCATTAAATGAACCAGGCATGGATCCCACAAGATTTGTCTGTACCTTGTGCAGAATAGACATTTCCCTTACGTCCTACCAGCAGCACAGATGGGGGTTAACCACCCCCCGTGGACTGGCAGGACCGGCGGAATGTTTAATGAGCCCAAGACTAATAACTCAATTTAACAATTAAGTGTCTCCTTAAAAGGAGGAAGTCAACCCCCAGCCCACTGTGTTTTTTTCTGTCCTCCTGGACAGGTGGACTAGGCGGTTTGTTCCCCCCTTTCTTATGGAAAGTGCGGGGAGCCTTCTTTTCGTTTGGGTAACGACGTTGCCCTTTTTTTCCTAGGTACCTTGTCAGTTTGGCCGGCAACTTGTTTGCTGCCGGCCCCGCGCTGTGCGCCTGGCTGGGGTATTTTGGCGGCGTCCTTGATCCCGGTCCCTGTGCGCCGCCATCTTCCGGAGGTAACACGGGGACTCTCCTTTTGCATCACCTCCGGGTAATCCGGCCGTGATTTTTTCACGGGCACGATTTTTTTATGCGTCTTCCAGTGTGGAGGATTTACTGGGGGAAGGGTGGATTGGCTATCCCTCCCCTTCCCCTATTTTTGGAGGCTGTGTGCTCCAGTTCAGTCTCTGGCTGCATATGCTTTTTCAGCCAGCTCCCAGAGTCCTAAAATTGGTGTTGTTCCACTTGTGGTGTTTTTTTCCTCAGCTGCCTCCGGTCTGTTTTTCTACCTTTCCTACGCAGATAGGTGGTTTACAAATGTTTTATTTGTCTCTTTTTTTCCCGCAGTGATGTCTTCTCCGCGGGATTCGGAGGCAGGAAAGTGGATTTCAAGAGGAAGCATCTATCCTGCTACCATTGCAGCAGTCAACGGTTATTGTAAGCTGATCATATCTGCACTCGTGAGATCGCAGAAGCTAAACAGCTTAAGGCTGGGCTAAGACCAGTTTGGGAGACCGGTTGGGAATCCCTTGGTCTGTTGACCTAACCTACACCAGGTGTTACAGCTGCCGTTAGAGGTTTGGACCTCTGGTGAACCTGCTTTGCAGGATGTGTATCAATGGCTCTGTTAAAGGAGTCATAGGCCTGCTGGATGGAAAGGCTTCCTATTCGTGCCCAGGCCCCTATGGAGACCTCTGTCCCGGTAAGGAGACCTTTTTGGTCTCCTTAGTTTCTTCCTCCTCGGATGAGGAGGAGCTGACGTTGTGTTTTCTCCCCTGGAAAGACACAGAAGTTGTTCAAGTCCATCAGGTCGGGGGACCATGATGTTGACTGTGGGGAGCCTCCCGTTCCCGCTACTCGGGCACATCGTGTCTTCAAAGCGGATGAGACCCTCCTCTCTGTCATGATATAGAGTGGAAAAAACCTGGAAAAGCTCCGGTTTTAACAAAGAAGTTAAATCCATGTTCCCGATGGCTTAACCCTTGGTGGATTCGTGGGGATCCATTCCCAAGGTGGACATGGCTATTGCCAAGTTGTCCAAGCGCACTCTGGTTCCTGCAGACGATGGGTCTAGCTGCAGGACCCCCTTGCAGAGTGCAAACTAAGACGGGGTGTTACGGCAGCTGCGGCTTCCGCTTCCACAGCCATAGCGGCTTTTGAAGTCTCTACGTTCCTCTGATCTCACCTGGATCAAATTCAAGTTGATGTGAAGCAAGTCCTGGGAGCGAGGCCAAACACAGATCCTTGCTCTTGAAGCTAAGCAGCAGGTCTGTGGCTCATGGGAGACCAAGTGCGCCTTTGGCACCCTGTAACAATACTATCAAATAATGTCAGGGGCCTATATATAGCATGGCCCGGGGTTCGCGGCCCATATTCCATTTTGGCTTGAGCCTTGGGTCGCTGACAATTCCTCAAAATACAGCTTATATGGCCTTCCATTCGAGCCCAACCGTTTGTTCGGTTCGGAGCTAGATAAGATCATGGAGGGCCTTTCAGACTAGAAGGTGAAGAGCCTTCCCCAGCAGTCATTTCGAGGGCAGGGCAGACAAGACCGCGGTGGCAGGTCTGGCCAGCAAACAAGCTCTTGTAGTGACTGGAGAGCACAGCGAAAGGCTGAGGTGCTCTCGTGGAGGAGCCAAAGATGGAAAATCCACCTCCTGACTACGGGCCTCTTCGAGGCTCTTGGTTAATTCCCGTTACTCCTGCCGTCCTGCCAATAAGCTTCCCCATTCCTAAGCTTCATGTACCCGTCGGGAGTCGTCTCTCCCACTTCTGAGAAGAATGGATCCGAGAGATCTCGGATCCCTGGGTCCTGAATATCATTTCCAACGGTTATTTAGTCAACAACACCTCTTTTCCTCTGGACAGGTTTGTCAAGATCAACCTTCTACAAGCTGCCAAGGAGGCGATCCTAGAGGCCTACATTCAGGACTACATTTGCAAAGGGGCTATGGAGGAGGTTCCGGCAGGAGAACGGGGCCTAGGGATCTATTCACCAGTTTTTCTGGTTCCCAAAGCTTCAGGAGATCTCCGGATGATTATCGATCTGAGATATTTCAATCGGTTTATAAGGAAGGTGAAGTTTCGTGTAGAAACCATCAGGTCAGTAGTTCACGTCGTCAATCCTGGAGACGTGATGGCAACCCTGGACCTCAAGAATGCATATCTGCACATCCCGATCCATCCTGGTTCCAGGAAGTATATCAGGATCACGGTCCAGGTGTCCGGTGTCGTCAGGCATCTTCTGTTTGTTGCCCTTCCCTTTGGCATTTCTTCTGCCCCTCACACTTTTACCAAGGTGGTTCTGTGGTGGCGGCTTTGAGGCTTCAAGGACTGACCATCATTCCTTATCTGGACGACTGGCTTTGAAAGCCTCTGCTCTAGCGTTCCTAACCCAACGTCTTCTGGTAACAATCTCCTTTCTGTTCCACCTAGGTTGGATCATCAGCTGGTAGAAGTCGAACGTGAGCCCGTCGACTTCAGTAAGATATCTAGGCTTCATAATCGACTCCACTGGGATGTCGCTCCAGTTGACTCCAGAAAGAAGATTCCGGGTTCAGAACACGGCAAGTTCCTTTCCCGGCGAGTTCCAATCCGGACTCTCATGAAGATGTTGGGGCTCATGTCAGCGTCTGCGGAAGCAGTCCCTTGGGCTCTATGGCACCTCCGCCCTCTACAGTCGGAGGTCCTCTCCTAATGGAATGGCAGCCCTGCTGGGCTAAACTCCCTGTGCTCCCTGACTTGGCAAACTCTGTATTCCCTCAGATGGTGGTGCCATCTTTTAGACGGGAAGTCTATGGCCCAGCCAGTCTGGGTCATATTGACTACGGATGCGTCCTAAGTAGGCTGGGACGCTCACCTAGACGACTCTCCAGTTCACGGGACCTGGTTTCCTCAGGAGTGGCTTTTTTCATCCAATCTCCGCGAGATTCAAGCTATCCGGCTAGCCCTCCTTCACTTAGCCCCTCAGATCAGGGGCAAAGCGGTGAAAGTCCAGTCAGACAACGTGACTGCGGTACTTTACATCAACCAGCAGGGAGGCACGAGATCACTTCCCCTCTTGTCAGAGATCGGGGTGATTCTGGATTAAGCAGAGTTGTACCTTCCCACTTATCTGCAATCCACATCCAAGGCTCCCTCAATATGATAGCGGCTGAGCCGCGGTCTTCTGTCGGTGGAGTGGTCTTTACATCCGGAGAATTAAGCAGATAATCCTCAAGTGGGTATGCCAGAGGTGGATCTCATGGCAACAAGGTTCAATGCCAAGGTGAGAGGTTCTGCTCCTCTACAGGGAGGACAACCCCTGGCGTTAGACGCTCTGTCAATATCCTGGAGGTTCAGGCTGGCTTACATCTTCCCTCCCTTTTCCATGATACCGAGGGTATTGATGAAAATCCGTCAGGATCAGGCCTCAGTGATAGCCATCATACTGTTTTGGCCGAAGAAGATCCTGGTTTACCTAGCTCACCCAGTTGAGTCGAGGACAATATTGGAGGCTCCCCCACAGCAGACCCTGGTGTCGTGGGACACTCACCTCTGCTCAGATCTGCACAGATTCAACCTGACAGCCTGGAGGTTGATCAGTCCCTTCCCAGAATAGAAGGGCTTTTAGAGTCGGTCCTGAGAACGCTGTCTCATTCTAGAGCGGACTCTACCAAGAGAGCCTACTCTCATCCTGTTGTACCTCAACTGAGGTGGCGTCTGCAGATCCGCCCCTCTCCGCTATCCTTCAGTTCCTGCAAGACGGCCTTGATAGAGGCTACTACTCTGAAGGTTCAAGTTTCAGCCATCTCAGCTTGCCTTAAACAGGCTTTTTTCTCAGGACCCGCTGATCAAACGGTTCCTTAAAGGAGCTGAAAGATAAAAGCCTACAGTACTGAGACCCCTTTTTTCAATGGGTTTTTCAGTAGTTCTCAGGGGTTAGCATCTCCCCCTTTGAACCGTTAGAGGAGGTGGACATCAAGTTCGTCACTTGGAAGTTTGTGTTTCTCCTTGCAGTGACTTTGGCCAAGAGGGTCTCTGAGCTTCAAGCTCTCTCAGCACATGAGCCCTATTCTTACATGACCGGGACCTTCTTAGATTCCTCCCGTATTGTAGGCCTAAAGTTCCTTCCTTCTAGAACATCAACCAGGTGATATTCCTCCCGGTTCTGTCGACATCTACCACCTCCTCCTAGGAACCTGCTAGACATCCTCTGGACGTCGAGATGTCTCCGGATCTATGTGGATAGATCAAGGAGTTCAGGAAAGATGAGAATCTGCTAATCCTGTTGCCGGTAAGTTTAAAGGCTATAAGGCATCCAAACCTTCCATCAGTCGGTGGATTGAGGAGGCTATTAAGGAATCCTTTGTTTCCACAATCTGGACCCTCCGGGATTCGTGAAGGCCCACTCTACTAGAGCTGTGGCTATTTCTTTTGCCGAGAGGAGTCTTCTGCCTCTCAACATGATTTGCAAAGCTGCCTCCTGGAGCTCTGAATCGACATTCATCTCCCATTATAGACTAGATGCCAGTCTAGCTGAGTTTCGGCCTTTGGGCAGACTTTTCTTAGTTCTGCCAGGCAGGAAGGCCCTCCCTAGGGGTTTCTTCTTGCTATCTCCCCATCTGTGCTGCTGGTAGGACGTAAGGGAATCGTTAATTTCTAACGAAAATTTGTTTTCCCTTAGTCCTAACAGCAGCACACAAATTTCACACCCTAGTAAGTCTAGTTTTCTTCTTACTATAAACACAGTGGGCTGGGGGTTGACTTCCTCCTTTTAAGGAGACACTTAATTGTTAAATTGAGTTATTAGTCTTGGGCTCATTAAACATTCCGCCGGTCCTGCCAGTCCACGGGGGGTGGTTAACCCCCATCTGTGCTGCTGTTAGGACTAAGGGAAAACAAATTTTCGTTAGAAATTAACGATTTTACCCGCCTCAACCATATATTCTTGTACTCAAGTGCACTTATTCTTTGATTTCTTTTTTTTTTATTTGTCCCATTATTTTGGGGGCTACCCCAATTTAAAAAGAAACAAACAAAAAAACATTGTTAGCTGGCTACCTCCTCCTCCTCCTGCATCGCTGCATCCACCTACAACACCACATTCACCGCCTCCTCAACCCCCGACTCCACATCCTCCTCCTCCTGCATCGCCGCTTCCACCTACAACACCACATTCACCGCCTCCTCAACCCCCGACTCCACATCCTCCTCCTCCTCCGAGTTGCAGGTTCATAATTTTTAATTTTTAATTTTTTTGTTTAAGTTATTTCCCTATCCAAATTTGTTTGCAGAGCACTTACCGTGCTCTTAAGCACATTTTGCTGCCTTTTGCAGCCCTCTAGCTGTCATGCCTTTTCATAAGTATATAAACATTTATACATTTACTAGTGTTATAACATGTATTCATGGCCTATAAGAAGCCATGTTGTACTTATATTCACCCTCCTGTATGAACCTTCATTGTAAAAGAGAAAAATGGGTTCAAGGAAAGGTTCTTCCTGGCAGATGTGGGCCTATCTAAGGGAGTAATTTTACCTCATCACTAGGCTATAAGCAGAGATAAGGTTCTTCCTGGTGCTCGTCTGGCATCTTTTCATAATGAGATGTATTAATGAGACAAACATATCATGTCTGTCTGTTCATATAGTGGATCGTATTTAGTCTTGACACAAGTTAATCGATATATCACATATGTGTTGTTTTATGTTTCACATATTGGTTTTATTTTGTTACATGTTATAATCGTATACTAACATATATATATCCTGTGTGTGTATCACCAGAAGCGTGTATTCCTGAGGTATGTGGTTGTGTTATTTTCATAAGATAAGGCACCTGTGAAATCCAAAACCCACACATTTGTTGTCTACATTTTAACTTTATGACGTGAGAACGGTTACTAGTTTCTAGGAATCTAGGTTTTTAATTGCTTCCAGTGTCAGGGGGTATGCCTCCCTTTTGATGTATGTCCCAGGTGGTGGATGTCTACCACTTAACATGAAGTCACATTATATAAATTTAACTCCTAAAAGCTTCACATTTATAGCTTATACAACATTGCCGCCTAGGTATCGGCAGGTAGCATAACCCGTTCACCACAAAATATTTTGGGTAATGTATGATCTCACAGTACCATTACCATATGTGCACACCCCCTGGTTTGGTTGGAAGACCGTTATCTACAGGGGTGTATGCTTTTGATAAGTCTGTGAATATTAATCATAGACGGGATGAGAGAGGGATTCCAGGAGAAAGAAAAAAAGACTACAAACAAAAGATTAAACAGACACGTGGATTTGATCCTGGATCACGGGGAACCCTCTGGAGAGCTGACCGTCCCTCCGGAGCCCTACTCACCTTTTGACCCTTGGTAACGTATATCTTGCTTATTGCTTGCGGTATTGATAAGTTACTCAGTCCAGTATAAAGTCAAAGGTCCGCATTTGTGGATCTGCAATTGATAAGGCTCCTGATCAAGTTTGATCATTCCCTTAGCAAAGATGCATATTGCTAATTGAGCATCAGACATTGGTACTTAGTCCTTGGGACCTTTGTTTTTTCCTAGCCTGATACCGTGCTGGTAAATTTATAGTGCCGCCATATACCTCAATTGGTTAAAAGGTGATAGAAGGGGCACTTTTCTTTAATTTGGATTGTTGCATATCATTGCATTGATTGGCGATATTCAGTATTGATTGAAAATATTGGTATTATATTGCATTGTCGATCATTGTACAGGTTGTATCATCGATTTTGTATTTAGCACTTATGTATAATAAACTCACATATATTTTTGCATAGATGATGGTACCTTGTTTCCTTTGTAGTTGCACTAAATAATTAAGGTTCTCGTCAACGAGCTGAGAGGTTATCATGTCGCCCTCTCCTCAATAGGATCAATAACTTTGATATTTTTCCTTTGATCCTTTCATTAGTTTTTTTTGTATATAAAGCATTTTTGCGTTTTATATCCGCGACATAGCCCTTTCCATTACATTTTTAGGGCCATTTTAGTGCCCAAAAGTTCGGGTCCCCATTGACTTTTTTGTGAAGTTCCGCCGAACCCATCGAACTGGAACTTCCAGGTGTTCGCTCAACTCTAGTAATAACATAAAATACAAATCACAAGAGGTGGAGGGCCTTCCTCAGGTGCAACAAAAGCCAGGAACAGGGGGCGTTATATAGAAAACATATTCAGGAGATCACAGAGATGTGGACTGGACCCGGGTGCGTTATATAGAAGATATATCAAGGAGATCTCAGAGACATGGACTGGAGGAGGGGGCGTTATATAGAAGACATAACCAGGAGATATCAGAGACGTGGACTGGAGCAGGGGGTTTTATATAGAAGACAAATCCAGGAGATCTCAGAGACATGGACTGGAGGAGGGGGTGCTATATAGAAGACATATCCAAGAGATCTCAGAGACATGTACTGGAGGAGGGGGCGTTATATAGAAGACATATCCAGGAGATCTCAGAGACATGGACTGGAGGGAGGGGGCGTTATATAGAAGAAACATCCAGGAGATCTTAGAGACGTGGACTGGAGGAGGGGGGGTTATATAGAAGACATATCAAGGAGATCTCAGAGACGTGGACTGGAGGAGGGGGCATTACATAGAAGAAATATCTAGGAGATCTCAGAGACGTGGACTGAAGGAGGGGGCGTTACATAGAAGACATATCCAGGAGATCTCAGAAACGTGAACTGGAACAGTGGGCATTATATAGAGGACATATCCTGGAGTCTCAGAGACGTGGACTGGAGAAGGGGTCGTTATATAGAAGACATATCCAGGAGATCTTAGAAGTGTGGACTGGAGCAGGGGGCGTTATATATAGAAGACATATCCTGGAGTTTTCAGAGACATGGACTGGCAGAGGGGGCGTTATATAGAAGTCATATCCAGCAGATCTGAGAGGTGGACTGGAACAGGGGAGGTTATATAGAAGACATATCCATGAGATCTCAGAGACGTGGACTAGAGTTGAACGAACCCAAACTGTATTGTTTGGGTTTGTACCGAATTTTGGAGTGTTTGGGACCCGGACCCGGACCCGAACATTTTCAAAAAAGTTCGGGTTGGGGTCAGTTTTTCAGCAATTTCTTCCCGCTTTCTGAAGGGCTGCACAGCAGCCAATCAGCTAGCGTTTTTGGCTGTGATTGGCCAAGTGTGAGGGCTAGATTAGGCAGGGAAAACTCAGCAAAAACACCTAATGAAGTGATCGATCTATAGCTGTGAATCATTTAACTTCTGCTAGTTAATTGCTCAATGGTTTTTAGGCTGCACAGAGCGTTTTTCTGTCATTTTTTTCTGGACAGATCGGCGGCCATTTTGTGTCTTGTGGTGCACCAGCACAAGCTGCCACCAAGTCCATCAATCCATCAATTGCTATATCCTACATCAGGGGCTTGGCTGTGCTTATTGTCACCCCTAGAAACTCAGGATAGAAATTTCTATATTTTATTGAGGGGTTAAATTCAATTGCCAAAATAGCAATCCCCTAAATCTGGCGTTCCAGCTGTGGCTAGCTAAGTTTAATTCTGTCCGGCAAAGGATATATTTTTTTTAAGGGTGATAGTCAATTGCCAAAATAGCAATACCGTAAATCAGTGGTTTCAGCAGTGGCTGGCCATGTTTAATAGTGTCCGGCAAAGGATAGATTTTGTTCTGGGGTGAAATTCAATTGCCAAAATAGCAATACCGTAAATCTGGTGTTCCAGCTGTGGCTGGCCAAGTTTAATACTGTCCGGCAAAGGATAGATATTTTTCTGGGGCAAAATTCAATAAATAAATAAATAAATCCTCTATATTTGCACACGCTACCGTGCATCTCCAAGTGTATTTCTTTCCGTAAAAGGGTATATTACATTAAGTGTTAAAATACAAGCGCTGAAAGCATAATCCTGTACATGTGCACACACTATTGTGCACCTCATAGTGTATTTCTGTCCGTAAAAGGGTATATTACACTCAAGGTGTAAATACTAATAAGTGCTGATAGGGTCATCCTCAATAACTACACACGTTACCGTGCATCTCCAAGTGTATTTCTTTTTGTAAAAGGGTATATTATACTAAGTGTTAAAATACAAGTGCTGAAAGCATAATCCTCTACATTTGCACATACTATTGTGCATCTTCAAGTTTAATTCTGTCCGTAAAAGGATACCTTTCATCCAGGGCCTAAATATTAGGCTTACAATTGATATTCCCCTAAATCTGTGGTTACTGCTGTGCCTGTATTAGTGTAATACGGTACATAAAAAGATAGCCAGATAGTGTTAGGTACCTGTAAAAAAAAAAAGGCCTGAATTTGAACTCAATACATTGGGCCAAATAATTTTTTAAACGTTATCTCCCACCCAGTCTTCTGCAGAAAGCGCACAGGTGGCGCCTGAAAACCAAGCCCATCAGTCTGTCACATCACCCCCATGCATATCAGGGAAACTTTCTGAGCCTCAAGTTATGCAGCAGTCTCTTATGCTGTTTGAAGACTCTGCTGGCAGGATTTCCCAAGGGAATCCACCTAGCCCTTCCCCAGTGGTGGAAGATATAGAATGCACTGACGCACAACCACTTTCCTGATGATGAGGACATGGAAATACCACCTCATCAGAGTCAGCACGTCTCTGATGATGACGAAACACAGGTGCCAACTGCTGCGTCTTTCTGCAGTGTGCAGACCGATCAGGAGGTCAGGGAGGAAGACTGTGTGGAAGACGATGCTGGGGACGATGAGGTCCTAGACCCCACATGGAATGAAGGTCGTGCCACTGACTTTCATAGTTCAGAGAAAGAGGCAGTGGTGAGACCGAGCCAACAGCGTAGCAAAAGAGAGAGCAGGGGGCAAAAGCAGACCAGCCGCCGCCAAGAGAGTTCGCCTGCTACTGGCCACCGCCACCAGGGACCGAGCACCCCAAAGGCAGCTTCAAGGAGTTCCCTGGCATGGCACTTCTTTAAACAATGTGCTGACGACAAGACCCGAGTGGTTTGCACGCTGTGCCATCAGAGCCTGAAGCGAGGCATTAACATTCTGAACCTTAGCACAACCTGCATGACCAGGCATCTACATGCGAGACGGGCTGCAGTGGAGTAAGCACCTTAAAAACAAGGAACTCACTCATGCTCCTCCTGCTCCCTCTTCTGCTGCTGCCTCGGCCTCTTCCTCCACCTCGGGAGGAACGTTGGCACCTGCCGCCCACCAAACAGAGGATGTGCCACCAACACCGCCACCTGCGTCACCAAGCATCTCCACCATGTCACACGGCAGCGTTCAGCTCTCCATCTCACAAACCTTGGAGAGAAAGCGTAAATTCCCACCTAGCCACCCTCGAGCCCTGGGCCTGAATGCCAGCATTTCTAAACTACTGGCCTTTGAAATGCTGTCATTAAGGCTGGTGGACACGGACAGATTTAAACAGCTGATGGCCATGGCTATCCCACAGTACGTTGTTCCCAGCCGCCACTAGTTCTACAAGACAGCCGTGCCTTCCCTGCACAACCAAGTATCCGATAAAATCAAGTGTGCACTTCGCAACGCTATCTGTGGCAAGGTCCACCTAACGACAGATATGTAGACCAGTAAGCACTGCCAGGGACGCTATATCTCCCTAACTGCACACTGGGTAAATGTAGCGGCGGCTAGGACCCAGGCGGAGAGTTCCTTGGCGCACGTTCTTCCGCCGCCAAGGATCGCAGGGCATCATTCTTTGCCTCCTCTTCCTACTTGGCTTCCTCCTCCTCTTCTTCCACCTGCTTATCCAGTCAGCCACACACCTTCACCACCAACTTCAGCACAGCCCGGGGTAAACGTCAGCAGGCCATTCTGAAACTCATATGTTTGGGGGACAGGCCCCACACCAGACAGGAGTTATGGCGAGGTATACAACAACAGACCGACGAGTGGTTGCTGCCGGTGAGCCTCTAGCCCGGCCTGGTGGTGTGCGATAATGGGTAAAATCTCATTGCAGCTCTGGGACTAGCCGGTTGGCTGGCACATGTGCTTAATTTGGTGGTGCAGAAGTTCATTCACAACTACCCCGACATGTCAGAGCTGCTGCATAAAGTGCGCGCTCTCTGTGCGCGCTTCCGGCGTTTACATCCTGCCGCTGCTCGCCTGTCTGCGCTACAGCGTAACTTTGGCCTTTCCGCTCACCGCCTCATATGTGACGTGCCCACCAGGTGGAACTCTACCTTGCACATGCTGGAGAGACTGTGCGAGCAGCAGCAGGCCATAGTGGAGTTTCAGCTGCAGTACGCACGGGTCAGTCACACTGCGGAACAGCACCACTTCACCACCAATGATTGGGCCTCCATGCGAGACCTGTGTGCCCTGTTGCGCTGTTTCGAGTACTCCACCAACATGGCCAGTGGCGATGACACCGTTATCAGCGTTACAATACCACTTCTATGTCTCCTTGAGAAAACACTTAGGGCGATGATGAAAGAGGATGTGGCCCAGGAGGAGGAGGAGGATGAGGGGTCATTTTTAGCACTTTCAGGCCAGTCTCTTAGAAGTGGCTCAGAGGGAGGTTTTTAGCAACAGCAGAGGCCAGGTACAAATTTGGCCAGCCAGGGCCCACTACTATAGGATGAGGAGGAGGTGGAGGAGGATAAGGATGAAGCATCTTCACAGCGGGGTGGCACCCAACGCAGCTCGGGCCCATCACTGGTGCGTGGCTGGGGGGTGACGGATGACGATACGCCTCCCACAGAGGACAGCTTGTCCTTACCTCTGGGGAGCCTGGCACACATGAGCAACTACATGCGGCAGTGCCTGCGCAACAACAGCAAAGTTGTCCACATTTTAACGTGTCCGAACTACTGGATTGCCATCCTGCTGGATCCCTGGTACAAAGACAATGTGCCCACCTTAATTCATGCACTGGAGGGTGATAGGAAGATGCGCGAGTACAAGCGCATGCTGGTAGATGCCCCCCTGAGAGCATTCTCAAATGTCACAGGGGAACAAGTGGAAGCCCAAGGCGAAGGCAGAGTAGGAGCAAGAGGTCGCCAACGCAGCTGTGTCATGGCCAGCTCCTCTGAGGGCAGGGTTAGCATGGCAGAAATGTGGAAAAGTTTTGTCTCCACACCACAGCTAACTGCACCACCACCTGATATGGAACGTGTTAGCAGGAGGCAGCATTTCACTAACATGGTTGAACAGTACGTCTGCACACCCCTCCACGTACTGACTAATGATTCGGCCCCGTTCAACTTCTGGGTCTCCAAATTGTTTACATGTGCCAGAGCTAGCCTTTTATGCCTTGGAGGTGCTGGCCTGCCCGGCGGCCAGCGTTTTGTCTGAACGTGTATTCAGCACAGCAGGTGGCGTCATTACTGATAAACGCCGCCGCCTGTCCACAGCCAACGTAGACAAGCTGACGTTCATAAAAATGAACCAGGCATGGATCCCACAGGACCTGTCCCTCCCTTGTGCAGAATAGACATTTATTACTGCCTCCCCCTCAACCATGTATTCTTGTACTCCAGGGCACTTCTTTATTGAATCCTTTTTTTTTTATTTTACCATTATTCTGCGGGGCAACCCAAAGTTGAATGAACCTCACCTTCGTCTCGGTGCCAGGGGCCTAAATATCTGAAAGTGGCCTTCTCAATTGGTTGGTGACATGAAGCCTGATTCTCTGCTATGGGACCTCTCTCCTCTGTCTGGGTGCTGGGGCCTAAATAACTAAAAGTGTCCGTCTCCATTGGTGGGTGACATGATACCTATTTTGCTGCTATGGGACCTCTCTCCTCTGTCTGGGTGTCAGGGGCCTAAATTTCACGTACTTGCTTGCTGTCTTGGTGGCAGACATTTAACTTTTTTTACTGTCTAATGACCGCCCCATTGTGTGGGTGTCAGGGGCCTATATGTCGTTTAATCATTTGTTGCCTTGGTGGGAAATATTAAACTCTTTTTACTGTCTAATGACCGCCCCATTGTCTGGGTGTCAGGGGCCTATATTTTGTTTAATTGCTTGCTGTCTTGGTGGGAGACATTAAACTCTTTTTACTGTCAAATGACCTCTCCTCTGTCTGGGTGTCAGGGGCCTACATAAATGAAAATGGCCTGTTCCATTGCAGGTTGACCTGAGGCCTGTGTTGCTGTTACGGGACCGCTCTCCTCTTTGCGGGTGCCATGGCCCTGAGTCTGTGAATGAGGCCTGTGGCACTGCAGGCAGACATGAATCCTTTTTGGCTGTGATGAGAACTTCAACTCTCATAGCATTCCCACCTGACGCCATCCCAACCTCCTATTCCACCTCCTCCTCCTCCAAGTTGCCTATTGATATTGGTTAATTTTTATTTATTAATTTTATTTTAAGTCATTTCCCTATCCACATTTGTTTGCAGGGGATTTACCTACATTTTGCAGCCCTCTAGCCCTTTCCTGGGCTATTTTAGCCTTTTTAGTGCCCAAAAGTTCGGGTCCCCATTGACTTCAATGGGGTTCGGGGTGAAGTTGGGGTCGAGTTCGGATCCCTAACCCGAACGTTTTCGTGAAGTTCAGCCGAACTTCTCGAACCCGAACATCCAGGTTTTCGCTCAACTCTAACGTGGACAGAAAAATGCCTACTTTTTTAAAAATCACCAAAAACATGACTGGATAAAAATGAGTGGCACTACAAGAAGAGGATCACGCCCCCCAAGGATATATAAATACAGGACAAAGGCTGAAATTGTTTTTTTTTATTCAAAAGTTGCAGTGAGCGTCCCGAGGGGAAATCAGGTGGAAGCGGCATTAAAATACAAAAGACGAGCACAAAATGGGCAGAAAAGTGTGATTTGAAGACTGAAATAGATTCGGGCACTGATCTGACACTGGTGACATACAGAGGGTGGTGCCCGCACCATATGCAGGAAAGTTCAGCCCAAACAGGTTCTGGTACAAGAACTGGCAGCAAAGTGGACAGACGGACACTGTCACTGATTTCAATAAATAACTGGTGTTTTTAAAGGGTTAAATTAATTTGGGCTGAACTGAAATGTATATGATGTAGGGCATCACCCTCTGTGTGTTGGCAGTGTGAGATCAGCGGCCGAATTCATTTAACACTGTGGATGTCACTGTTATGGGGGCGCTGTGGATGTCACTGTTATGGGGGCGCTGTGGATGTCACTGTTATGGGGGCGCTGTGGATGTCACTGTTATGGGGGCGCTGTGGATGTCACTGTTATGGGGGCGCTGTGGATGTCACTGTTATGGGGGCGCTGTAGATAGCACTGTTATGGGGGAGCTGTGGATGTCACTGTTATGGGGGTGCTGTGGATGTCACTGTTATGGGGGCGCTATGGATGTCACTGTTATGGGGGTGCTGTGGATGTCACTGTTATGGGGGCGCTATGGATGTCACTGTTATGGGGGCGCTGTGGATGTCACTGTTATGGGGGTGCTGTGGATGTCACTGTTATGGGAGCGCTGTGGATGTCACTGTTTTGAAGGCACTGTGGATGTCACTGTTATGGGGGCGCTGTGGATGTCACTGTTATGGGGGCACTGTGGATGTCACTGTTATGGGGGTGCTGTGGATGTCACTGTTATGGGGGAGCTGTGGATGTCACTGTTATGGGGGCGCTGTGGATGTCACTGTTATGGGGGCGCTGTGGATGTCACTGTTATGGGGGTGCTGTGGATGTCACTGTTATGGGGGTGCTGTGGATGTCACTGTTATGGGGGAGCTGTGGATGTCACTGTTATGGGGGCGCTGTGGATGTCACTGTTATGGGGGGCGCTGTGGATGTCACTGTTATGGGGGCACTGTGGATGTCACTGTTATGGGGGCGCTGTGGATGTCACTGTTATGGGGGCGCTGTTCACTAGTGGCAGAACGGATCCAACAGGCTGTTCACCCGATGAAACAGCCTGCCGGAGGGGTTAATTGCCACGGATCGCAGCGCCCTGTCAGAGGCAAGGTGCCGCCAATGTGTCTCTGCTGCCGCCTGCATTTGTAATGTATTAAACGTTAGTTATCATTGGTTGTGCAGTGGCCACAGCCCCTCCCCCCTGCACTCTA
The DNA here is from genome assembly GCA_033119425.1 of Bufotes viridis. Classification (NCBI taxonomy): domain Eukaryota; kingdom Metazoa; phylum Chordata; class Amphibia; order Anura; family Bufonidae; genus Bufotes; species Bufotes viridis. Next base: position 121,023 of record JAKVIS010000065.1, read on the forward strand.
ATTGGTGGCAGCGGCACGGGGGGGGGGGGGGAGACTGCGTCCTTCTCCCGTGCTGCTGAGAGAACATGGTGCACGCTGACAGGAGCGCGATCCATGTTCTCTGATACTGGGCTGTGTAGTAGGACAGCCTAGTATCGATAAAAGGCAAATCCCAGTATCGTATCAAACCCGGGCTAAAAGTATCGATTGGGTATCGAAAGTTTAATACCCGAAACAACCCTAATTTTCTATCCCATGAAACTGCCTTGTCCTCACACACGTTTCCATCCATATAAAAAGAGAGAACACAACATCTACACTTTATTATCTCCTCCGATGTCTCCTCTTATCTCCAGTTATTGTATTTTACATGGGATTTTGTAGGATTTTACATCGTTCATCTTCTTTCCATTCAGGTTCCTACAATATAGGATCCGCTCAGTGGAGATCTTCTCTATAAGATCCTTCTCCTGATTGACCCGACAAGAATGGACAGGGACAAGATGGTGGAGAGGATAATAAATCTCACTCTAGAGATCCTCTTCCGGCTTACTGGAGAGGTGAGAGGTTCTGATGATGTCACATTACATCATCTTATCTATGTTACTAACAGATGGACATGACTGGAGAGGTGAGGGACTCTGGAGATGTATGGAGTGATAGTTATTACTGTGTCTCTCCATAACCAGGACTACACAGTAGTGACGAAGACCTCTAGTAAGCGCTGTCAGGACCCTGTGTCTGAAGGATGGGGAAGAACCCTCAGCCCAATCATGGAGCCTCCACCTCACCCCCTGATACATGAGGAAATCAATAGAGAGAAGATCCTAGAGCTCACCAACAAGATGATTGAGCTGCTGACTGGAGAGGTGACACTGCTGGGAATGCTGGGACATTATACAGGAACAGTATGAAGGGATCTGGGTGATGACTGTGTCATTGTGTTGTCAGGTTCCTATAAGGTGTCAGGATGTCACCGTCTATTTCTCCATGGAGGAGTGGGAGTATTTAGAAGGACACAAAGATCAGTACAAGGACATCATGATGGAGGATCACCGGCCCCTCACATCACCAGGTAATAGACATGACTAAATACACACGTCCTCTCATTATCTGTATGTAAGGGATGAATTCAGTCACTGGATGTGTTTCCTACAGATAAGGAAGAGAGAAGAACACTGGAGAGATGTCCCAGTCCTCTTCTTCCACAGGATGGTTCAGAAGAACATCACAATGTCCCACAGGATGATCAGGTAGATGGAGATAACGTCTCATGAAATGTCCCCTACGATCTGTAGAAGGCTGAGAAGATCTTGTCTTCAGTCTTGTTTTATCCACCAGTATTATATGTGTTATACTTGTATAATGAGTAAGATGGAGATGGCGGGATTACAGCTGACCATAGACGTTACATGTTGTCTGGATCTTCTCACTATTTTCTGCCTGTATAGACTTTTAAGATGGCCTCCTCTGTAACTGCTGCAGATCTTTTGTGGTTGCACAGGAGAGGCACAACAGTTTTCTGAGAGGTCCTCGGCCGGGACCATACAACAATACAAATGGTCAACCATAGTTGTGCTCGGATTGTCAGCTTGAACATGAACATCAGGAGATAAATGCATCATTATCTTTAAGGGTTTTGTAGTCCAGGGTGGCAGTACCAAGGCGATATCACAGGTTCCATTCTAGCACATCTAGATACAAGTCTCCCTTCTTACTTGCATAGAGTATAATATAATATTGGCAGTTGATTATTGGAAAAGCTATGTAGGATTATTTTCATCAGCACATATAATTCTAACTCACCTGCGGTTTTCTATAGTTTCCCGCACACACACTTCCATCAGGAGGTAGATTCTGTAGGTCTGTTTGTTAGCAAGCACTATCCCGGGCCAGAGGTAGAATAGCGGTTCACTGCCTAAAAAGGATGCCCATGAGCAAACCCTCCCTACATGTTTCACCGGGGCACTGGCTTCATCAGGGGAGTTTGGGTTATACTAAGGGGAAGCTCAAGGACCTCCCTCATTTTATTGTAATCCTGCGCCCGCCTTTTGTTTTCCCGGCCAATAGTGAAGCCCCGCAGGGCCAGGGAACCATTGGAAAAGCAGTATAGGATTATTTTCGTCAGCACAAATAACGTCAACTCACCAGCAATTTTCTAGCTGCTCAGAAGCATCCGTACATTTTATACCCTTTGATTATGGACATCTGGCCATGTGATCTCCAGTCTGACCACCAGTCCGAGGCTTGCTGTCCTGTCAGACAGGAGATCAGTCTCTCCTGTGTGGCTGACATCCTGTGAACTACAAGATTACAGTGTCATTTATCAGATCCTCCTGAGAGCTCCCTCCCCACCAGCTACTCCTCCTTGTCTTCTGTATGTCCCTAAACATAGCATGCTGCTGAAGATATCATCTCTACATTATCACATAAACTGGGAAAGCAAATATTTAAACGATATGTCCCTGAAATGATTACCTTCAGATAAAAGATGAGGAAATCAAGTCTAAACTGATCAGATTCAGTAAGACCCCAGCAGTGAAGGAGATCTCTCTCCACACCTATGTTCTGATAGAAGTATGTGTGATCTGATCGTACCTACTCCCCCTCTCTCCTTCCCCTGCTTAGGAGTGTAAAATAGGAGTAAGGGGAGACCTCAGAAGTAGAGTTGAGCGAACACCTGGATGTTCGGGTTCGAGAAGTTCGGCCGAACTTCCCGAAAATGTTCGGGTTCAGGATCCGAACTCGACCCAAACTTTATCCCGAACCCGAACCCCATTGAAGTAAATGGGGACCCGAACTTTTGGGCACTAAAAAGGCTGTAAAATAGTCCAGGAAAGGGCTAGAGGGCTACAAAAGGCAGCAAAATGTAGGTAAATGCCCTGCAAACAAATGTGGATAGGGAAATGAATTAAAATAAAATAAATAAAAATTAACCAATATCAATTGGAGAGAGTCCCCATAGCAGAGAATCATGCGTCATATCACCCACCACTGGAGAAGGCCACCTTCAGTTATTTCAGCCCAGCACCCAGACAGAGGAGAGAGGTCCCACAGCAAGGAATCATGCGTCACATCAACCACCACTGGAGAAGGCCACTCTCAGGTATTTAGGCCCCAGCACCCAGACAGAGGAGAGAGGTCCCACAGCAGAGAATCATGCGTCTTATCACCCACCACTGGAGAAAGCCACTTTCAGTTATTTAGGCCCCAGCACCCAGACAGAGGAGAGAGGTCCCACAGCAAGGAATCATGCGTCATATCACCCACCACTGGAGAAGGCCACCTTCAGTTATTTCAGCCCAGCACCCAGACAGAGGAGAGAGGTCCCACAGCAAGAAATCATGCGTCACATCAACCACCACTGGAGAAGGCCACTCTCAGGTATTTAGGCCCCAGCACCCAGACAGAGGAGAGAGGTCCCACAGCAGAGAATCATGCATCATATCACCCACCACTGGAGAAGGCCACTTTCAGTTATTTAGGCCCCAGCACCCAGATTGAGGAGAGGTTTATTCAACTTTGGGTTGCACCGCAAGATCATGGTAAAGTAAAAAAAATGAGGATTCAATAAAGAAGTGCCACGGAGTACAAGAATACATGGTTGAGGGGGAGGCAGTTATAAATGTCTATTCTGCACAAGGGAGGCACTGGTCCTGTGGGATCCATGCCTGGTTCATTTTTATGAACATCAGCTTGTCCACGTTGGCTGTGGACAGGCTCCTGCGTTTGTCAGTAATGATGCCCCCTGCCGTGCTAAATACACGTTCAGACAAAACGCTGGCCGCCAGGCAGGCCAGTACCTCCAAGGCATAAAATGCTAACTCTGGCCACGTGGACAATTTGGAGACTCAGAAGTTGAATGGGGCTGAACCATCAGTCAGTACGTGGAGGGGTGTGCAGACGTACTGTTCAACCATGTTAGTGAAATGCTGCCTCCTGCTAACACGTTTCGTATCAGGTGGTGGTGCAGTTAGCTGTGGCGTGGAGACAAAACTTTTCCACATTTCTGCCATGCTAACCCTGCCCTCAGAGGAGCTGTCCGTGACACAGCTGCGTTGGCGACCTCTTGCTCCTCCTCTGCCTTTGGCTTCCACCTGTTCATCTGTGACATTTGGGAATTCTCTCAGGAGCGCGTCTACCAGCGTGTGCTTGTACTCGCGTATCTTCCTATCACGCTCCAGTGCAGGAAGTAAGGTGGGCACATTGTCTTTGTACCAGGGATCCAGCAGGGTGGCAACCCAGTAGTCCGCACACGTTAAAATGTGGGCAACTCTGCTGTCGTTGCGCAGGCACTGCAGCATGTGGTCGCTCATGTGTGCCAGGCTGCCTAGAGGTAAGGACAAGCTGTCCTCTGTGGGAGGCGTATCGTCATCGTCCTCCGTATCCCCCAGCCACGCACCAGTGATGGGCCTGGGCTGTGTTGGATGCCACCCCACTGTGAACCTGCTTCAGCCTCATCCTCCTCCACCTCCTCTTCATCCTCCTCGTCCTCCAGTATTGGGCCCTGGCTGGCCACATATGTACCTGGCCTCTGTTGTTCCAAAAAACCTCCCTCTCATGCCAGTCTGTTAGAAGTGGCTCAAAGTGCTAAAAATGACCCCTCATCCTTCTCTTCCTCCTGGGCCACCTCCTCTTCCATCATCGCCCTAAGCGTTTTCTCAAGGAGACATATCAGTGTTACAATACCACTTCTAACGATGTCATCGCCACTGGCCATGTTGGTGGAGTACTCGAAACAGCGCAACAGGGCACACAGGTCTCGCATGGAGGCCCAATTATTGGTGGTGAAGTGGTGCTGTTCCGCAGTGCAACTGACCCGTGCGTGCTGCAGCTGAAACTCCACTATGGCCTGCTGCTGCTCGTACAGTCTCTCCAGCATGTGCAAAGTGGAGTTCCACCTGGTGGGCACGTCGCATATGAGGCGGTGAGCGGGAAGGCCAAAGTTCCGCTGTAGCGCTGACAGGCGAGCAGCGGCAGGATGTGAACGCCGGAAGCGTGCACAGACGGCCTGCACTTTATGCAGCAGCTCTGACATGTCGGGGTAGTTGTGAATGAACTTCTGCACCACCAAATTCAGCACATGCGCCAGGCAAGGGATGTGCGTCAAACCGGCTAGTCCCAGAGCTGCGACGAGATTTCGCCCATTATCGCACACCACCAGGCCAGGCTTGAGGTCCACCGGCAGAAACCACTCGTCCGTCTGTTGTTTAATACCCCGCCACAACTCCTGCGCGGTGTGGGGCCTGTCTCCCAAACATATGAGTTTCAGAATGGCCTGCTGACGTTTACCCCGAGCTGTGCTGAAGTTGGTGGTGAAGGTGTGTGGCTGACTGGATGAGCTGGTGGAAGCAGAGGAGGAGGAAGCCGAGTAGGAGGAGGAAGCTACAGGAGGCAAAGAATGATGCCCTGCGATCCTTGGCGGCGGAAGGACGTGCGCCAAGGAACTCTCCGCCTGGGGCCCAGCTACCACTACATTTACCCAGTGTGCAGTTAGGGAGATATAGCGTCCCTGGCCGTGCTTACTGGTCCACATATCTGTGGTTAGGTGGACCTTGCCACAGATGGCGTTGCGCAGTGCACACTTGATTTTATCGGATACTTGGTTGTGCAGGGAACGCACGGCTGTCTTGGAGAAGTAGTGGCGGCTGGGAACAACATACTGTGGGATAGCCATGGCCATCAGCTGTTTGAAGCTGTCAGTGTCCACCAGCCTGAATGACAGCATTTCAAAGGCCAGTAGTTTAGAAATGCTGGCATTCAGGCCCAGGGCTCGAGGGTGGCTAGGTGGGAATTTATGCTTTCTCTCCAAGGTTTGTGAGATGGAGAGCTGAACGCTGCAGTGTGACATGGTGGAGATGTTTGGTGACGCAGGTGGTGTTGTCGGTGGCACATCCTCTGTTTGGTGGGCGGCAGGTGCCACATTCCTCCCGAGGCAGAGGAAGAGGCTGAGGCAGCAGCAGAAGAGGGAGCAGGGGTAGCCTGCGTGAGATCCTTGTTTTTAAGGTGCTTTCTCCACTGCAGCCCGTGTCTCGCATGTAGATGCCTGGTCATGCAGGTTGTGCTAAGGTTCAGAATGTTAATGCCTCGCTTCAGGCTTTGATGGCACAGCGTGCAAACCACTCGGGTCTTGTCGTCAGCACAGTGTTTGAAGAAGTGCCATGCCAGGGAACTCCTTGAAGCTTCCTTTGGGGTGCTCAGTCCCTGGTGGCCAGTAGCAGGCGAACTCTCTTGGTGGCGGCTGGTCTGCTTTTGCCCCCTGCTTCCTCTTTTGCTACGCTGTTGGCTCGGTCTCACCACTGCCTCTTCCTCTGAACTATGAAAGTCAGTGGCACGACCTTCATTCCATGTGGGGTCTAGGACCTCATCGTCCCCTGCATCGTCTTCCACACAGTCTTCCTCCCTGACCTCCTGTTCGGTCTGGACACTGCAGAAAGACGCAGCAGTTGGCACCTGTGTTTCGTCATCATCAGAGACGTGTGGACTCCGATGAGGTGGTATTCCCATCCAATGCATCAGTGCATTCTATGTCTTCCACCACTGGGGAAGGGCTAGGTGGATTCCCTTGGAAAACATGCCAGCAGAGTCTTCAAACAGCATAAGAGACTGCTGCATAACTTGAGGCTCTGACAGTTTCCCTGATATGCATGGGGGTGATGTGACAGACTGATGGGCTTGGTTCTCAGGCGCCACCGGTGCGCTTTCTGCAGAAGACTGGGTGGGAGATAATCTTGTGAACGTGCTGGAACCACTGTCGGCCACTCAATTGACTAGCACCTGTACCTGCTCAGGCCTTACCATCGTTAGAACGGCATTGGGCCCCACCAAATATCGCTGTAAATTCTGGCGGGTACTGGAACCTGAGGTAGTTGGTTCACTAGGACGTGTGGCTGTGGCAGAATGGCCACGTCCTCTCCCAGCACCAGAGGGTCCACTAACACCACCACGACCTCGTCCGCGTCCCTTACTAGATGTTTTCGTCATTGTCACCGTTCACCAAGCACCACAAAAAGAAAAAAAATATTTGGCCCAATGTATTGATTTCAAATTCAGGCCTTTTTTTACAGGCACCTAACACTGCCTATTTATTTATGTACCGTATTACACTATTCCAGGCACAGCAGTAACCACTGATTTAGGGGAATATCTATTGTAGGGCTAGTATTTAGGCCCTGGATGTAAGGTATCCTTTTATGGACAGATTTACACTTGGAGATGCACAGTAGCGTGTGAAAAAATATGTAGGATTATGCCTTCAGCAATTGTATTTAACACTTTGTGTAATATACCCTTTAACGGACAGAAATACAATGGGAGATGCACAGTAGAGTGTGAAGTTATTGAGGATGACCCTCTCAGCACTTGTATATACACCTTGAGTGTAATATACCCTTTTACGGACAGATTAACACTTGGCCTGCAACAGCTGGAACAATACGCGAGTCAATTGAATTTCACCCCAGAACAAAATATATCCTTTGCCGGACACTATTATACTTTGCCAGCCACTGCTGGAACACCAGATTTACTGTATTTCTATTTTTGCTACTGACTTTCACCCCAGAAAATAATATATCCTTCGACGGACAGTAGGGAAATTGTCCAGTCACAGCTGGAACACCAGATTCAGGGTATTGCTATTTTGGCAATTGAATTTCACCCCAGAAAAAAATATTCCCTGTTACGGACAGATTTAAACTAGGCCTGCAACAGCTGAAACCACTGCTTTATGGTATTGCTATTTTGGCAATTGAATTTCACCCAGAACAAAATATATCCTTTGCCGGACACTATTAAACTTGGCCAGCCACAGCTGAAACCACTGATTTACGATATTGCTATTTTGGCAATTGAATTTCCCCCCCAGTACAAAATATATCCTTTGCAGGACACTATTAAACTTGGCCAGCCACAGCTGAAACCACTGATTTACGGTATTGCTATTTTGGCAATTGAATTTCACCCCAGAACAAAATATATCCTTTGCCGGACACTATTAAACTTGGCCAGCCACAGCTGAAACCACTCATTTATGGTATTGCTATTTTAGCAATTGAGTTTCACCCCAGAACAAAATATATCCTTTGCAAGACACTATTAAACTTTGCCAGCCACAGCTGAAACCACTGATTTATGGTATTGCTATTTTGGCAATTGAATTTCACCCCAGAACAAAATATATCCTTTGCAGGACACTATTAAACTTGGCCAGCCACAGCTGAAACCACTGATTTACGGTATTGCTATTTTGGCAATTGAATTTCACCCCAGAACAAAATGTATCCTTTGCCGGACACTATTAAACTTGGCCAGCCACAGCTGAAACCACTGATTTATGGTATTGCTATTTTGGCAATTGAATTTCACCCCAGAACAAAATATATCCTTTGCAGGACACTATTAAACTTGGCCAGCCACAGCTGAAACCACTGATTTACGGTATTGCTATTTTGGCAATTGAATTTCACCCCAGAACAAAATGTATCCTTTGCCGGACACTATTAAACTTGGCCAGCCACAGCTGAAACCACTGATTTATGGTATTGCTATTTTGGCAATTGAATTTCACCCCAGAATAAAATATATCCTTTGCAAGACACTATTAAACTTGGCCAGCCACAGCTGAAACCACTGATTTATGGTATTGCTATTTTGGCAATTGAATTTCACCCCAGAACAAAATATATCCTTTGACGGACACTATTATACTTTGCCAGCCACTGCTGGGATACCAGATTTCGGGGATTGCTATTTTGGCAATTGAATTTCACCATAGAAAAAAATCTATTCTTTGCCAGACAGCAGACAGTATTACACTTGGCTAGCCACAGCTGGAACACCAGAATTAGGGGATTGGTATTTTGGCAATTGAATTTAACCCCTTAATAAAATATAGAAATTACTATCTTGAGTTTCTAGGGGTGACAATAAGCACAGCCAAGCCCCTGATGTAGGATATAGCAAAAAAACAAGCTAGCATTGATGGACTTGGTGGCAACTTGTGTTGGTGCACCACAAGTCACAAAATGGCTGCCGATCACCCCAGAAAAAAGTGACAGAAAAACGCTCTGTGCAGCCTAAAAACCAATGAGCAATTAACTAGCAGAAGTTGAATGATTCACAGCTGTAGATCGATCACTTAATTAGGTGCTGTTGCTGAGTTTTCCCTGCCTAATCTCACCCTCACAGAAGCTGCGTCCTCTCCCTACACTAATCAGAGCAGAGTGACGTGCGGTGCTACGTGACTTCAGCTTAAATAGAGGCTGGGTCACATGCTGCACTTGGCTAATCACAGCCATTCCATTAGTAGGCATGGCTGTGATGGCTTCTGTGGGGAGTTGCTCTGGTAGATAACGGTGCGGGTGCAGTACAGAGGCAAAACAAGGAGTCCAGTACGTGCAATAAACAGTGTTTTATTCACACTTGCACAAACGAAATGGTAAACAGTCTCTTGGTGTTCATTCACACGCAGCAAACAAAAAAAAGGCAAAACCAAAGAGTCCAAAACCAGGTTCAATCACCTGTGAGATGTTAGGTGCGCGTTCGCACCTGGCGGTCGGCCCAGCCGTGGGATAATCCTCCTTCAGGCTTCCAGGTCGACTGCACGTCTCCTTGCTGGGTTTTTGCTTCCAGCCCAGAGAGCTCCACAGGACTAGCAGCAGCTCCAGGACAATCACAGCCCCAGACACAGCTGCTGGCTGTGTTTTATACCCAGCCCAAAACCAGGACTGGATCGTGGCGAGCAGCCACCCACCCTACACTTTAGCTGCTCCCGGTAAGAGCCGGCCCGGATCGGCTTTGCAGCCATGCTACTTACAACTATGTCAGTAGCACTAGCTGCTGCTGACATCAACAAAATACGGCTCTTACCTCACCGAGGCTATGAACCTCGGTGACACATACCTGCCATCCACGACGGCACCCTGCACCTTACCACATACCCCCCTTTGTTCAACCCTGAGGGGTGGACACATGTGAGGCAGTGGACGCGGAAAGGGCATCTGCATTACCCTGCAAGCGGCCTGCCCTATGTTCCACGGAGAACTTGAAGTTCTGCAGGGATAGGAACCACCTGGTGACCCGAGCATTCCTCTCCTTGGCCTGGCTCATCCACTTGAGAGGGGAATGGTCGGTCACCAGACGGAACCTCCTCCCTAACAGGTAGTAGCAGAGAGATTCGAGTGCCCACTTGATAGCCAGGCACTCCCTCTCCACTATGCTATACCTGGTCTCGGCGGGACTGAGCTTACGGCTCAGGAAGACAACGGGATGTTCTTCCCCGTTGACCTCCTGAGACAGTACAGCACCGAGGCCTACCTCCGAGGCGTCGGTCTGTACGACAAACTCCCTGTTGAAGTCGGGTGTCACCAAAACCGGGGACCCACACAGGGCCGACTTCAACGCGGAGAAAGCCTCCTCCGCCTTCTCACTCCAGCTAACCTTCCCAGACTTTCGCCCCTTCAACAGGTCTGTCAACGGCGCTGCTATTGTGGCAAAGTGGGGCACAAACCGCATGTAGTACCCTACAATTCCCAGGAAGGACTTTACCTGCCTGGTAGTGACCGGTCGGGGCCAGTTACGTATGGCCTCTACCTTAGTTACCTACGGCTTGATGACTCCCGCCCAATAACATATCCCAGATATTTGGTCTCTTCCAACCCAATCGCACACTTCTTTGGATTGGCGGTTAGTCCAGCTTTCCTCAGGGCATCCACTACCGCCTGCACTTTGGGCAAATGGCTTTCCCAGTCGGTGCTGTGGATGATTACATCTAAGTAGGCCGAGCGCACCGACGGTGCGGTCGCAGCACAACGTCCATTAACCTTTGGAAGGTGGCGGGGCGCCATGCAGGCCAAAGGGTAACACCTTGTAATGATACAGGCCCTGTGGGGTAACAAAGCGTTTTTTCCTTGGCCGCCTCCGTTAAGGGTACTTGCCAGTATCCTTTAGTGAGGTCTAGCACAGAAAAATAACGGGCTTGCCCTAAATTTTCAACAAGCTCGCCTACCCGGGGCATGGGATACGCATCAAACTTGGACACTTCATTTAACTTGCGAAAATCGTTGCAGAACCGCAACGTCCCATCCGGCTTGGGTATTAGGACTATGGGACTGGCCCACTCACTTTTCGACTCCTCAATGACATCAAGCTTCAACATTAATTGCACTTCCTCCGCGATGGCCCGTCGCCGAGCCTCGGGTACCCGGTATGGTTTTAACCGGATCTTGGCCTGAGGCTCAGTGACGATGTCATGTTGGATGAGAGACGTGCGGCCAGGGAGGTCCGAGAATACATCCGTGTTCCGACTGATGAACTCCCTGACTTCCTGAACTTGTTTGGAAGACAGACTGTCTGCAATTTTACCGTGGCTACCGCTCGCAGGCCTCGAACTGTGGGGCTGGACCCTTTTCCCTAGAAGCCCTGGCCGGGGGCTGTGGTCGTCGGCCGTGTCCCTATCTTTCCACGGCTTTAGTAAATTCACGTGGTACACCTGCTCCGGCTTGCGCCGCCCTGGCTGGTGTACTTTGTAATTTACTTCCCTATCTTCTCGATCACCTCATAGGGGCCCTGCCACCTAGCTAGGAATTTGCTGTCAAGGGTGGGTACCAGAACCAAAACCCGATCTCCCAGATTGAAGCCCCGCACCCGAGCCTGATGATTGTACACCCTACTTTGGGCTTGTTGCGCTGCCTCCATATGCTCCCGGACCAGCGGCAACACCCTTTCCATCCGTTCCTGCATCTGGGTGACATACTCAATGACACTTTTGTGGGGGACAGGCTGTTGTTCCCACACTTCCTTGGCGATATCCAACAGGCCCCGAGGGTGTCTGCCATAAAGCAGTTCGAAGGGCGAGAACCCAGTAGAGGCCTGGGGCACCTCTCGCACTGCGAACATGAGATAGGGCAGAAGCAGATCCCAGTCCTTCCCATCTCTAGACACCACCCTTTTAACATATTTTTTAAAGTTTGGTTAAACCTCTCGACAAGACCGTCCGCTTATGGATGGTAAACGGACGTCCGTAACTGCTTTATACGCAACAATTTACACAGTTCCCTCATAACTTTGGACATAAAAGGGGTCCCTTGGTCTGTCAGAACCTCTTTGGCAGGCCCACACGGGAAAACATTTCCATTAACTCTTTGGCAATGAGCTTAGCTGAGGTATGTCGCAGAGGCACCGCCTCCGGATACCGAGTGGCATAGTCGAGAACTACCAGAATGTGTTGGTGGCCCCTGGCAGACTTTTGGTACAGGCCCAATTAGATCCATAGCGATTCGCTCAAACGGGACCTCAATAATTGGAAGAGGTACCAGAGGACTACGGAAATGTGGCTGGGGGCTATTTATCTGACAGGTGGGACAGGACTTACAATAATTTTCTACCTCCTTGAACACACTGGGCCAATAAAACCGCTGCAGTATGCGGTCCTGGGTTTTCTGCCACCCCAAGTGTCCCCCAAGAACATGTTGGTGGGCAAGCTCCATGACAAGCTTGCGGTACGCTGTGGGCACCACCAATTGTTCAACAGGTTCACCCCGGATTTGGTTCACCCGATATAACATTTCTTGGTGAACAACAAAGCGGGGAAATATTAACTCAGCCCCTGGTTTCTGGGGTTTACCATCAATTTCCAGCACATTCTCCCAGGCCCTGGTTAGGGTTTGGTCCCGGTGTTGGGCGGTCCCAAAATTATCTCCGGAGACGTGGAGGTCTGCTAACTCAGGACCTGGTGGCAAGTCCTCCATGTCTCCCACCATTACACTCAGTGGGCGTGTCTCCCCCTCTATCACAGAAGTGGTGGTCACCCCTACCGCAGGCCCTTCAGACTCGGGCTCCCAGGGCTCTGGCCTCCCACAGGAACCAGGCCACTCTGCTAGGGTTACCCCTGTCTCAGGGCTATTAGTCACTTTCACCTCAGGCCATAGTGACGGAAAACCAGGGAAGTCTCTCCCAATTATTAGTTCATACGGTAGCTTGGCGGAGATCGCCACTTCACAAGTCCATGTGCCGGCCGCCGTGGACAGAGACATTACAGCCGTGGGATAGTCCTTTAAGTCTCCGTGTATGCACACCACCCCAACTTTCCGGCCCGTATATTGGGAGGGCTGTACCAGGGCAGCACTTACCAGGGTTACTAGGCTCCCTGAGTCCAGCAGCGCCACTGCAAGATTATCACCGACTTGCACCTGGCACAGATGACGATTGTCTATTGTCTCGGGGTGCCGGTCGCACACAGTCTCCGGGCATACATGGAAGCCCGGTACCCATAATTGGTCTCCATGGGTTCTCCCCACTGTGGACAGTCGGCCCTCACATGGCCAGGCTCGTGACACCGCCAGCAGACTATCGGGGCCGGGTCTACAGGGGGTACACCCGAGCAGGTTTCTCGGGTACCAGTCGTCGGGACTGGATGGGAGACCTCCGAGGTTTGACCGGCCCTCCCAACAACACCCCCTTTCAAGGTTTTTGTGGCCTCATAGCGCTCGACCAGGTCGACCATGTCCAGGGCATTAGTGGGTGATACCTGGCCGATCCAGTGCTGCAGGGGGTACGGCAAGGCCCTCCAGAAGATGTCAGCCAGCAGACGGTCCAGCATAGCAGCCGGACTTAGAACCTCAGGCTGCAGCCACTTTTGCAACCTGTGCAGCAACTCATAATACTGCGGCCTGGCGGGTTCAGCCGTATTAAAGTTCCACTGGTGGACCCGCTGAGCCCGGACTAACACGTTCACCCCCAGTCTTGCCAGGATCTCACCTTTCACGGTCGGGTAGTCAGCTGCTTGGTCATCTGGGAGGTCAAAAATACTTGCTGGGGTCCAGACGCCAGGAACGGAGCGACGACCTCTGCCCACTGTTCTCGGGGTAATTTCTCCCTCACGGCCACCTTCTCGAACACCGCCAGATAGGTCTCCACATCATCCGAGGGGTCATCTTAGGTATCGCTGCACGGACAGCTTTCCGGGCATCGTGGACGTGGCGGGACGCTCCTGCAGCTTGCAATGCCATCACGTGCTGCAGCAGTAGCTGGTTGGTCTCCCGCTGCTGCACGTTAGCCTCTATGAGGGCTTTCACAGCCGCCTCCATTTTGTCAGGGACCACAGGCTGCAACTTTGCCGGCCGAATATAGGACATCCAGTCGTGCCCAGCAAAAACAAACTTCGGCGTTCACGCCAGCCTCACTGCGCATGCCCGCATCCGACACCAAATGTGGGGAGTTGCTCTGGTAGATAACGGTGCGGGTGCAGTACAGAGGCAAAACAAGGAGTCCAGTACGTGCAATAAACAGTGTTTTATTCACACTTGCACAAACGAAATGGTAAACAGTCTCTTGGTGTTCATTCACACGCAGCAAACAGAAAAAGGCAAAACCAAAGAGTCCAAAACCAGGTTCAATCACCTGTGAGATGTTAGGTGCGCGTTCGCACCTGGCGGTCGGCCCAGCCGTGGGATAATCCTCCTTCAGGCTTCCAGGTCGACTGCACGTCTCCTTGCTGGGTTTTTGCTTCCAGCCCAGAGAGCTCCACAGGACTAGCAGCAGCTCCAGGACAATCACAGCCCCAGACACAGCTGCTGGCTGTGTTTTATACCCAGCCCAAAACCAGGACTGGATCGTGGGGAGCAGCCACCCACCCTACACTTTAGCTGCTCCCGGTAAAAGCCGGCCCGGATCGGCTTTGCAGCCATGCTATTTACAACTATGTCAGTAGCACTAGCTGCTGCTGACATCAACAAAATACGGCTCTTACCTCACCGAGGCTATGAACCTCGGTGACACATACCTGCCATCCACGACGGCACCCTGCACCTTACCACACTTCTTAGGGCAAGAAGTAAAACACTAGCTGATTGGCTGCTGTGCAGCCCTTCAGAAAGCGGAAAGAAATCGCCGAACAACGGACCCGAACCCGAACTTTTTTGCAAATGTTCGGGTCTGGGTCCGTGTCCCGAACACCCCAAAATTCGGTACGAACCCGAACTATGCTTGAACTGTTTGCTCAACACTACTCAGGAGTGCACACTCTCCACACCTATGTATGACTGCTCACTAAAGCGAGTATTTACAAAATCCAGTGCTCCTCTGCTATTCTGGAAGAATCCAGTAGATATCCTGCAGCCAGACCACACAGAGACCACTAGACCTGGGACATATTAGGTAATCTAGATACCTATAGATTCACCCTAAAATACTTGTGGATTAACCCCCCACCAGAATTTCATGTGCACTTCGAGCCAACACCTCATTCAAATATCCTATCAGATGATAGACGTGATCTGTACACCATAACATAATAGTGACAGCGGGACCCCCATAGTTTTAATGGATCATAGAAACATGTGACCGTAGCGAGGACAAGCGCTCCACGGTAGAGCCACCAAAACTAGTTTAAAAACCGCCTACAGAGTCCTTGGCTACAGAGACAAAATTTATTTATCAACGGGCAATGGATGAGAAGTTTATGGACTGGACCACAAGCTCTTTGTGTAGAATTTACGCAGGAAAGAGAACGGAACCGGTGAATGAAGTATATTAGTAAGTTAACATGAATGTAAGGCCCTTCCAATAATGTGCAAATGTACTATTGGTGCACAACCACATTTGTCTTTGTCTAAATGCCCCAGGGTGCACCAACAGTTATCTGATGTGTTTGTTCACCAATAGTCTCTAAATAGAGGAGAACGACCAGCCTCACCAATGTCACTGAAGACAGTATGACGGCTACATAATATATTCATTGCCATCTTCGCTGTCCTTTCTTATTTCTGGGTAAAGAGACAACTGCATGGACTTAAAAGGTCTGTCACTACAAAATGCGGTGCAAATCCCCAAATATAGAAAATAATATATCGCAATATATATCGCAAATGCTTCAAATTATATTGCGATATAGATTTTAGGCCATATCACCCACCCCTACCTGCTCCAACCGTCTGGTGACTTCTACAATATTTCTTTCACAGATTGTGAATCCGGGTGAAGATCTGAACAATATTAATCCTCCAGAGACAGATGTGAGGGGCGATGAGCAGAGTACAGAGGACAGTCCTACAGATAACCGCCCAGGTGAGTAGTGACCACTAAGTAAAGCAGAGCGGTCTCTAAGATTCTGCTCCTTCACTGGATGATACAATTTTGTGTTACATTTTTAGGTTCTCTCTTCTGTCAGTTTTTTCAGCTTTATATTCACCAATTCAGCTAAAATTCTAATTAAATATGGATGGAAATGTGACAGCGTTATAGGTGATATACAGTATGTATATGATACATATAGTCCATCCTCAGGAGAGGTCATTAATATCAGATCGGAGGTGGATTCAACTCCCGGCAGCCTTTCGGTCAGATATATGGAGAGGACACAGTGCTCTGCGCGCTCTTAGGCCTCTTCCTGGCCATGCAATGTGACGTTCATCTGTCATACGGCCTAGCCACAGATTAGTCCCATTCCAGTGAATAGATCTGAGCTGCAATGCCAAGCACAGCTACTATTCAGCAGACGGCGCTGTGCTTGGTAAGCTGTGAAGAGGCTTTGTATTACCTGGAGCTCCGGTGAGCACTGAGGCTTGCTCAGACCGCTGATTGGTGGGGGTGCAGGGACCGGACCTCTGCTGACCTCATATTGATGACCTATGCTGAGGAAAATCTTGGAGAACCCCTTTAAAAAAAAAAATCTTGGAGAACCCCTGCAATTGATAAAATGGAAACAAAATATGCAAAACATCTCGCTTTATTCAGTATTGAGTATGAGAGCCTCATGCATAAATACATTCACTTACACGCCTTGGCATCCTACCAATGAGGTCACTAATGATTGTCTGAGGAATGTTCTGCCATGCTGAATGCATTTGGGCAAGAAAATAATCAGGATCTGTTGCTGGTACCTACAGTATCTCACAAAAGTCAGTTCACCCCTCACATTTTTGTAAACATTGTATCCTATTTTTTTCATGGGACAACCCGGAAGATCTGACACTGTGATACCCACTAGTGATGTAACCACTAGTGGCCCTTCGCACAGTATAATGACCCCAAACCCTCAAACTGCGGCCCTCCAGCTGTTGCAAAACTACAATTCCCAGCATGCTCGAACAGCCTACAGGTATCAGCCTACAGCAGGGCATTGTGGGAGTTGTAGTTTTACAACAGCTGGAGGGCCGCAGTTTGAGGATGCCTGCTTTAATACAATGTAAAGTAGTCAGTTTACGGCTAGTATAACTTTGTAAATTTGGTGTGCCCTCAAAATAACTCAACAGACAGCCACTAATGTCTAAACCACTGGCAAGAAACATGAGTACACCCCTAAGTGAAAATGGCCAAATTGTGCCCAAAGTGTCTATTTTGTGTGGCCACCGTTATTGTCCTGCACTTTTTTTTTTTTTTTTTTTTGCACATTTATTGGAAAATGTCCTGTCTTAACTCTCTTGGGCATTGAGTTCACTAGAGCTTCACAGGTTGCCACTTGAATCCTCTTCCACTCCTCCATGACGACATACATCTATTTTGAAAAGACAACCTCTGGATATGACGTTGAGCATGTGCACTCAACTTCTATGGTCCATCATGTCGAGGCCTGTTCTGAGTGGAACCTGTCTTCATAAACCACTGTATGGTCTTTGCCAATGTGCTGCAGCTCAGCTTCAGGGTGTTGGCAATCTTTTTATAGCCTAAGCCATCTTTATGTAGAGCGACAATTCTTTCTTTTCAGATCCTCAGAGATTTATTTGCCATGAGCTGCCATGTTGAACTTCCAGTGACCAGTGTGAGAGTGGAACCTGTCTTCTTAAAGCACTGTATGGTCTTGGCCACCATGCTGCAGCTTGTAATTGCCGATTATCTGGTACCCTACACCAGGTCCTTATCCACGTCAATGGACATCCTCCTATCCCCAACAAAAACAGAGCAGATTGTTGCTTCCACTTTTTTTACCTCCTTTTATATGTGCAAACTGAAGCATTGCCATGTTGTCTTAAAGAGGACCTTTCATGTTTTTTTTTTTTTTAGTTTAGATAAATACCTTTCCTTACAGGGTACCCTTCAATATGGATGGTGTGTACAGTATATGTGAGTCGCAAGCAGTTAAAGGGGTTGTCTCATCTGAGACAATGGGGGCATATCACTAGGATTGTCTGATAGGTGCGGGTCCAACCGCTGGGACCGGGACCTATATGGAAGAATGGAGTGGGCCAAAGTGGTGGCTGGAGGACTCTTCCCATAGAAGTGATTGGGAGAGCACTGTGCATGACCGGCCACTGTTTCCATTCACTTTTATGGGCCTGACAGAAATAGCTGAGCCAGTGCTGCGAATGCACAGTGCACCCTCCGCCTTCGAGGCTCCGTTTAGGAGATAGGTGCAGGTCTCAGCAGTAGGACCCGTACCTACCAGACAATAGTGGCATATCCTAGTGAATTGCCCCCATTGTTTTAGATGAGACAACCTGTTTAATATAAATGCATGAAAAAAAGAAGATGTTATGGTGTGGGCCATGCAGTTTGTTTACTTGAGAGTGACAGGACTGAGAGACCTCGGTGTGCACAGTGTCCTAGCTGCAGTGATGATCTTCGGGTGTCACGATCAGTGTGGGAGGAAAACACCACACTGAACACAGGAGGCAAGGGGAAAAGTAACTAGGCCAGGAAACTAGGGAAGGAACAAGTCACACCCTAGCACAACCCTAATTCGAGCCCTGACTGCCTATCAATATGAATCGACCTTGATGGAAGGAGAGTTCATATGCTGGAAACCTTGAGCCCTAGATCACCCTATAGGGCCCTGAAATAGGGTCAGGATCAGAGACTACCTATTCCTCCCAAATGGATGAATAGGAGTCTCTCTCTCTGGCCAAGATACAAACAATGGGGAATAGAACAAACAAAATACAAATAGAGAAGACAAGACTTAGCTTCAGGTAGAACAACGGCAGCTCCAGAAGCAGAGTTCCAACAACCAATTAGCTAGAAGTCCAAGGGGAAAATCTATAAACCGCATCTCCAAGAGTGAGAGGTGGCTACTAAAGGGGAAGGCAAATTACCAACAAGAAACACCTGAAGCAAGGGGTGTGGTAATTCACCAAAACACAGACACAAGAAGATCCACAAGGAACTTGTCAATTTAACCCACGTGATGCCAATCTCACTGATTTCCTGGTACCAGCCACGGGAAGTTCGTTACATCGGTCACAGGATTATTCTTTGGTGCTCTATGTAGTTTGTGTAATAGGAAAAGTCTGCAGGATAAGGCTACATTCACACAACAGGGAAAAATGGCACACAGCGGTTTTTAAAATAAATTGAAGTCAATGGTGCTATTCACATGGTCATTTTTTTAAGGCGAATAGTGAATAGTGGTTGTGAAAAATAGATGGACCCCATGTAAATCAATGGAACTATTTTTAATGGCCATTTAGACAGGAGTGCATCCATGTAATGGTCGTTTAAAATGGGTACACTAGTAGAAAAAGGCCATTTAGTGGTTAAAATAAAAATCAATTGCCTTATCCACTTGCACACACAAGGCAGTCTCTCTTGGTGCTGAAGGACCTGTGCTACCAATGTGATGACATCACCATGTTCTCCCAGCATTATTGCTTAGGAGCACATGGTGACATCATCCCACTGAGAGTGTAGGTCCTTTAGCACCAAATGAAGAGCGTTTTATGGGGAGAGTCATCCCCCATAAAACAAAACACTGCACATTAATAACATTATTTATTATTACTGATGGGGGTTACCCTGGGGAACATTATTACTAACTGGGGCCACTATAGGGGACATTATGTATACTGCAGGGATTGGTAATTAAATAAAAAAAGCAATAAAAAAATTATCTAAATTATCCACAAATAATGGGCGTTAAAAATTAATGCAAAATGTCCAGACAACCAAGAAAGGGATGCAAAAATGGTTGAAAAATGGCCATGAAAAACTGAGTGTGTCCGCTTTTTTATGGCATTTTTTTCACGTGTGAATGTAGCCTTAAGAGATCATACGAAAAAGTATTGCCACTGAACACCAGATATTTGCCTACTGCTGGGAAGAGCATGATGTGCTCGGTATTACTTTAACTTTATTCACAGTACAGGAGCTTTACTGATATAAAGGGGACACTAAGGGACAGCACTACTGCAGGGGGTGCCAAAGGAGGCATAACTATTGTGTGGTAACACTGAGGGGGCATCAGTACTGTGAGGAGGGCACTAAGAGGGAATTCTACTGTGAAAGGGACACTGAGGGGAGATAACTATTGTGTGGGGCACTAAGAGGGGATTCGTCGCCTCTTGTCC
Organism: Bufotes viridis; assembly: GCA_033119425.1. NCBI lineage: Eukaryota > Metazoa > Chordata > Amphibia > Anura > Bufonidae > Bufotes > Bufotes viridis. The sequence goes on from JAKVIS010000065.1 coordinate 141,281, forward strand.
AGCCCCAGTAAATTTCTTTTTATATATATTTTAAATGACTGATTGGGTGGGGGTTGCAGAGAAGTTGCTCAAGTGGGAGCCAGCGTTTTCTAGTTATTCCTCTCAGTCTACTATTAGATTGTGGTCTGTTTGGCCACCACTGTTTTAGTCAATTGATACTTGAATTTTGCACCATGCCTTGTAATTTCTGTAGATTTTTTTATTGGAAAAGTTATAAAACTTCAATACAATTTTAATGTTATTCATCAATAATAAAATGTGTTTATTTTCTTAGCAGATGACTGTACCAGGAACTTAGAGAAACATCTGGTATCTTCAGAATTTGAAGTAGATGATTGTGGTGTCACACAAGATACATTTGAAGAGCATGCCAATATACAAGATATGCCCTCATCCAATCACAGCAACAATGCATCATTTGATTCTTTTAAACAGGTCCGATCTTCTGATTCATCACAGACTATAACACAGAATAAAAGTCACAGAAGAGGTGCTAAACATCAACCAGCTCACGTAAGAGGGAAGCCATTTTCATGTTCAGAATGTGGGAAATGTTTTAAGTATAAATCGGTTCTTGTTATACATCAGAGAAATCACACAGGGGAGAAGCCATATTCATGTTCAGAATGTGGGAAATGTTTTAAGCAGAAACCACATCTTGTTAGACATCAGAGAAATCACACAGGGGTAAAGCCATTTTCATGTTCAAAATGTGGTAAATGTTTTAACAATAAATCACATCTTGTTAGACATCAGAGAAATCATACAGGGGAGAAGCCATTTTTATGTTCAGAATGTGGGAAATGTTTTAAGCAGAAATCACATCTTGTTATACATCAGAGAAATCACACAGGAGAGAAGCCATTTTCATGTTCAGAATGTGGGACATGTTTTAAGAATAAATCAGGTCTTGTTATACATCAGCGAACTCACACAGGAGAGAAGCCAATTTTATGTCCAGAATGTGGGAAATGTTTTCACAGTAAATCACATCTTGTTAGACATCAGAGAAATCACACAGGGGAGAAGCCATTTTCATGTTCAGAATGTGGGAAATGTTTTAAGCACAAATCAGTTCTTGTTGTACATCAGAGAAATCACACAGGAGAGAAGCCATTTTCATGTTCAGAATGTGGGAAATGTTTTAAGTATCAAGCAGATCTTGTTGTACATCAGAGAAATCACACAGGAGAGAAGCCATATCCATGTTCAGAATGTGGGAAATGTTTTCACAGTAAATCAGCTCTTGTTATACATGAGAGAATTCACACAGGGGAAAAGCCATTTTCATGTTCAGAATGTGGAAAATGTTTTAAGCAGAAATCACATCTTGTTAGACATCAGAGAAATCACACAGGGGAGAAGCCATTTTCATGTTTAGAATGTGGGAAATATTTTCAGCATAAATCGACTCTTGATACACATCAGAGAAATCACACAGGGGAGAAGCCATTTTCATGTTCAGAATGTGATCTGTGTTTAAACCATAAATCATCTCTTGTTAAACATCAAAAAACCCACACATAAGAGAAGCCATCTTCATGCTTAGACCAATAGTGACCGCCCTTAGGTGTTTTTATGGTGGTCACTAAATGGCTTTATTCCTTCAGATACTCCTTTTTACAGGGAGATAAAACAGCGCCTTGCTTTCAGTTACCAGAGGTGGCTGAGGGCTTGGAGCGATGATTGGGACCACTATGAGAGCATGGTCTCCTGTATTGAATGACTACTGGTAATCAAAGGAGAGATCCAGTTAAAAGTGAAACTAAGGTTTAAGGATCTGGCTATGACATTACCTTATACTCTTAGGATACGATGGTATATGCACTTGATCTGACAGTGAATACAGTGGAGAAGAAAATATTTAATAGCTTTGCTTTTTCCTCATAGCTCTCTGCAACTCGCCCCCTCATTACTCTGTAAAGGGCTGACACCTTCAGATTTATACTTTTTACCATTTATATAATTGAAGAAAATTTTAGGGTTAGTTTTACCCTCTTTGGCAATGAATTTCTCGGTCTCTAGTTTGGCTGCTTTTATTTGTCTTTTACATATTCAATTTTTTTCCTTGTAGCTTTTTAATGCTTCCTCGCTACCCTCCTGTTTTAGTGATTTTTTTATTTATTGCTTTCTTTACATTTCTATTAATCCACATTGGTTTTTTTTCTTGTTCCTTAACCTTTTATTCCCATAAGGTATATACCTCACACAATTAGACTTTAGTATGCTTTTAAAAATATCTCATTTTGTGGCTGTATTTTTATTTTTGAGGACTTTGTCCCAGTTAGTTAGGCCTATTGCCTCTCTTGTAATGTCTATAACCTTACTTGGTCAGAGATGAATACCCGTGCTGTGGGGGAATACAGTCAAGTTCACGATATAGTCACTTAACTTATGTATCTGTACCTTTTAGAAGTATTCTTCCTACTGAACTGTATGGGAGTTGTTGTCTCCGGGCTCCGGTATCTTCTCTTTGCTACTTCTGTTTCCACCTTCTCTGTGCGTGCGTCTCGCTCCGGCCGGCAGCAAGCGCTCGCATGAGGGAACCTGGTGAGTGCCGGGCTGAGAGCATTGTTGCAGGTGACGTCACCGTTAATCCTAAGGGTACCTCAGAGGGACACAGGACCCTGACGAAGGAGCCCCGACGTAGCTCCGAAACGTTTCGGAGGTCCTGTGTCCCTCTGAGGTACCCTTAGGATTAACGGTGACGTCACCTGCAACAATCCTCCCAGCCCGGCACTCACCAGGTTCCCTCACGCGAGCGCTCGCTGCCGGCCGGAGCGAGAAGCACCCACAGAGGAGGTGGAACAAGAAGTAGCAAAGAGAAGATACTGGAGCCCGGAGACAACAACTTCCATACAGTTCAGTAGTAAGAATACTTCTAAAAGGTACAGATACATAAGTTAAGTGACTATATAGTGAACTTGAGTGTATTCCCCTTACAGCGCGGGTATTCATCTCTGACCAAGTAAGGTCATAGACATTACCAGATTTATTACAGGGAGCTAGGGCAGGAGGCTCCAATAGAGCAATACCCGGCAGCGGGCTTTATCTATTAAAGGAGAGGATTGCAAGTATTTGTTTGGTGCCCCCAAACATATACATACAAACACTATAGCCTCTCTTAGTTGGATAAATTTAGCTTTTTTTGAAGTCTGGTATTTTTGTTCCTCCCTGAAGAAGTACTCTTTTGAATGACTCTTTTGAATGACAATTGGAAGTTTATTACTTTATGGTCACTATTTCTCAGGTGTCCCCCAACCTGCACATCTGTTGTTCTGTAAGGTCTATTGGTTCATACTACAGTAAGTCAGATATGGCCGTCACTCTAGCCAGGTCCAGAAAAAGTTGGGAAAGGTAATTGTCTTTGGTTATTGCTAAGAACCTGTTTCCTTTATGAGATGTACAGGTTTCAGTTTCCCAGTCTGTATCTGGGTAGTTGAAGTCCCCCATAATAACGACCGCATTATGATTTGCCGCCTCGTCTGTCTCGTTTAGTAGTAGATTTTCTGTGGACTCTGGTATATTAGGTGGCTTATAATAAACTTCTATTAGTATTTTATTATTGTTTTTTTTTTCGCCATATATTTCTACCCACAGTGACTCCACATGTTCATGTCCCTCACTTATATCTTCTCGGACTGTGGGCTTTAGACAGGACTTTACATAAAGGCAGACCCCTCAACCTCTCCGGTTTTGGCGATCCTTTCCAAACAGACTGTAACCTTGTACATTAACCACTCAGTCACAGCTCTCATCCAGCCATGTCTCAGTTATTCCCACTATGTCAGAGTTCTCCCCACACATCACTAATTCCAGTTCACCAGTTTTATCAGGCTTCTGGCATTAGTATACATACAATTAAGAGGTTTATTTATATTTTTTACCCTACACTCCCCCAAAACAGCTGCCCCTTCCCTATTGAGGTGCAGCCCATCCCTACAATAGAACCTGTAGCCAACAGAGGAGTTGGCCCAGTTCTCCTGGAACCCAAACCCCTCCTTCCTACACCAGTTCTTAAGCCACTTGTTAACCTCCCTAATCTCCTGAGGTCCTTGCCCTAATATTTTGACCTAAATCCCTAAAATCATTTTTAAGGACGCTCCACCTACCTCTAACTGAGCATGGGACAGCACAGGGGTAGTAATAGAGAGAGGGGCTACCACTGATAAGAGTAAGCCTGTCTGCGTGACTCATCGTAAATCTATGGGAGTAGTGTATCTTTCAACCATACCTGGTGAAGCACAAAACCAGGGTCTGATATAAAAGGATGACAATCTGCCTATTCCAGCCCCGGTATGGTCTACCCCTATAGGTATTTCTAACATTAAAAAACTGACAGCTCTGGTCTTACTGGGCACATTTCATCAGTAATGTGCAAGTTCTCCTAAAAAGTGACCCCGGTGAGGATAGCCTCATTACATAGAAGCCATTACTCATCTTCCTAGAGAAATATCTTCTTAATCTGTACACCCTAACCAAAATGTACCTGTAGATAAACCCAACAAGTGGGGTCGCCGCCACCTCTGTATTTGTAGAAGTCATGTGGTTCACTCATCTCACGTGAATTTACTAGTGGGGGAATCCTTGATTATTTTTTATTGTATGTCACACAAGCTCTGGATTGTTTAGTTTTATAATTGAAGATGACATGATATAAAATATATTCATTGGATATGTTCCATTTGTGGCCAGAAATTGAATGATTTTCCTATTTTATGACGTAAAGTCATGATTTTATGAAAGACACGGAGGCGAGTATTGCTTAACCCTTTCTTTACTGAACCACCATAGCAGCAAAAAAAAAATGAAGTACAAACAGTAACCAGGGCAATAACTCCTCCCCACAGTCCCTGTATATAAGGACCCTTCCAACTGGGACCTTCCTCTTTCTTTGTGGTACTCACACCAACTGGTCGAAACCAACTGGTCCAGACAAACAGCCGATAACCAGAACTCCATCCAACAGAATGAAGGAGGAAACTGTTACAACTTGAACCGGCTAAACCTTAACTGTTGCGTAGCATCCGAAGAAACTTGAACCTTGGAGTGGAAAACTGCAGGATTACGCTCCCTGTAAATGATTATCTTCAACCTATGGAGAAAACAGGCATTGTGTAATCATGTCCGAGACCGCAGTAAATTTTAGCCAAACTGCTCCACAATATCACAACGTAACTTCGTAAAACAGACAATATCCAGTAACGTTAATAAATACTAACGGAATAAAACAGATCATGGGAGGGTGCCGGGTGGGGCAACTCGCCTCCGTGTCTTTCATAAAATCATGACTTTACGTCATAAAATAGGAAAATCATGCAATTTTATATCAAGATACGGAGGCTCCTATTGCAAGTTTAAAGGCGAGCAACAATAGAAGAGAACGCATGAGACGCTGGTCGAAAGAAGAATTCTCGAAAGGTAGAAACACAAGACCAATCTTCCAATTTCATGACATCTTCCAATCGAGCCCCGGACACTGTCATGGATGTGGCCGCCGCACTGCAGACCGAGTGCGCGATGAATATGGACGTGTCTATACCTGAAAGGGAAAGGATCCATTTAACCCACCGTGAAAATGTAACTCTGGTAACCGGGGCAAAAGGCCGGCGGAAGGAAATAAACAGTTGAGGGGAACCCGAAGAACGGGAATTCGACGTTCAAGATTCGTATTCCTTCAAGCAGGTGACTGGACACAGCTGTGGCGAAGAAGGGAAACTGGGATAAGAAACTAACCGAATGTTAGTCTTTGTCCGACGGGAAATGTTGAAAGTAACCCCTTCTGGAGTAAACGAACGGGCGTCATGGTCCAACGTGCAAACATCCGAGACTCTTTTGCAAGAAATTAGGCAAAACAATGTTACTAACTTTGCTGACAATTGGCGAAGTGACAACTCCGAATTTGCCGGCCAAGTGGCCAGAAAATTGAGGACATACGAGACATCGCATGACATGGAAAAACAAGGCCTTGGCGGTCAGGAAAGCCGAGAACCCCAGGGTAAGCGACATACGAGAGTATGCCGACCTGCCGGGCAGCCGTCAAACCCATGATGCCTGGAAGATATCACCGATCTGAATAGATTGATAGTGCGATAAGCTTTGCCCTCCTCGAACAGGGATGTAAGGAATTGCAACACGGAGGTCACAGGTGCCTCAACACGATCGAGATTCTGAACGAAGCACCAACGAGACCAAGCTTCCTAGGCTGCCCGATAGGCCAGTCTGGTACCAGGGGCCCATGCACTCTCCAATAGGAATCTAGTCATCTCCGAAACTCCCGCAATGTCCCAGGGACCCCTGACACCCTGCATGCCAGGAGTTGCAAGGATCCGTCCTGAAGCAGAGAATGAGGATGGTTGGATGGACCTATCAGGAGTTTCGGATAAGTGGACAGAAGGAAGGGCTCTTCTAACAAGCAACTCTAACAACTGGGGAAACCAGGATTGGGCTCTCCAAAAGGGCAGTATCAGAACAAGTTCGGCTAATTGACGGCGAATTTGGGATAAAACCCGAGGAATTTAATGTGAAAGGTGGAAACACATACATGAGGGACCCTGTCCACCGATGGAGGAAAGCGCCCACTGCTTTCGGATCTGGCCGCCAACTGTAGAATCTGGGTAGTTGAGCGTTCAACTGTCAGGCGAATAGGTCGATGGAGAATGGCCCCCAAAGAGACGAGATGGTAGAGAACATTGTCACGTCTAACTTCCAATCGCTGGCATCCGAGATATATTGTGAACTCCAGTCGGTGAGGGTATTGTGGAGACCTGGTAGGTATTCTGCCACCACCGTGATGTCTCTGGCCAAGCAAAAAGCCCAGAAGTCTTTTGCCAGATGCGTCAATACGGCGGAATGAGTGCCGCCCATGGAGTTGACATACCGGACCGCTGACATGTTGTCCATACAGAGTCTGCTACGAGCCCTGGCTGTGCCATTTGCAAAACTCCAAATCGCAAAGAACTCTGCCAGAAGTTCCAAGGCGTTGATATGGAGCTGCGATTTGTCTGCCGACCATGGGCCTCCGGTGGAGATCCCATTGCAATGAGCACCCCAGCCGTGGAGGCTGGCGTCCGACTCCACGATCAAGTCCGGTTGAGGGCCAAAGATCGCCTTGCTATTCCACACGGAAAGATTGTGGATCCACCACATCAGTTCATGTCTGGTCTCTAGGTCCAAGGTGATCAGATCTGCGTAAGACGCCCCGCCTGGAGATGGGCGATCTTGAGGCGTTGCAAAGCTCGGTAACGCAGAGATGCCGGGAAAATTGCCTGAATAGAAGAAGCTAATGGGCCTACTACTCGAGCCAGGTGCCGTAGGGATATTTGAGAAAGTGCAAGGGGCAAGGGTGTGGCGTATCGCCTTGCGAATAGCACGAACTGAGAGTGAGAGTCTGCATGATAGAATCTATGGTAAAACCCAGGAACTCAATGGACGTGGAGGGACTTAGACAGGATTTCTCTCTGTTGATGATAAACCCAAGACTGGAAAGGAGTGTCATGGACATCTCCAAATGCTCCTGAAGGTCGGAAGGACTCTGGGCCATGAAGAGGATGTCGTCCAGATAAATGATTAGTCCCAGTCCCCGGCTGCGAAGCCACGCCACTACTGGGCGCATCAGTTTGGTGAAACACCACGGGGCGGAAGAGAGACCGAATGGCAGGCATGTGAAGCGCCAGACATGACCGTTCCACCAGAACCGGAGTAAATCTCTGGAGTCGGGTGCTACCGGAACCGCCAGGTACGCATGCTTGAGATCTAGCTTTACCATCCAGTCTCCTGGAGATGGACACCTTCCATTTTGAAATGGCGGTAACGAACAAAGGCATTCAGGGCTTTGAGATTGATCACGGGATGCATTTGATCACCTTTCTTTTGCACCAAGAACATGTTGCCGATAACCCCTGTGTGGGAATGGGAGGCCCGTTCTACTGCTCCCTTCTGGTACAGTGCCGTCAGTTCTGTGTGTATAAGAGAACATGCCGTCTCGGACAGCATCATCGGGTGCGGAGGGGCAGGTTTAGGGGGGTCTCTACAAGATCTATATGGAAGCCCCGGACTGTGGACAGCACCCAAGGGTCGGAGGTGATGCTTGACCAAACATGAGAAAAGATACAGAGTCTGCCCCCTACGCAAACAACTGAAGAATTCTGAAGAGGTTGAGGACTTACCATATGGTCGTCGAGAACCCGGATTTCCTCTGAAACCTCTGTATTGGCCCACGCCGCCTCGGGAAGGGAAAAAGGAAGGCTGGTGTCTTTGGTCCTGCAGCGATGCTCTGTGCGTGAAGGAGCCTCGACCCGTACCTCGGGTTTGAAAGGATGACCAGCCGGACAGACGGCCCCTTGAACTGCCAGACCTGTTGGAAACCCGACCATGGAACACTTGAGCCTTGTCTAAGGCAGTAAAGGCCCTCACAAATTTGCCTAATTCCTTAATGAAGGAATCTCTGAATAGAAGACCTTGGGCGTCTTTGCCCGTTTCGGTCAAAGCCAGATAGGCCAGCTTGGGCTCAATTTTCATTAGGATAGCCTTTCAATAGCTAGGGACGTATTTATGTTCCCAGCGATACAGATGGCCCGCTGAACCCATCCTCTGAGTTCCTCAGGGTCGACATGTTTGTTTTCTGCTTTGGCGGACTCCGCCACGTCAAAAATTTTGGCCAATGGACCCATTATGTCAAGCAGTTTATCCTAACAGATCCGCAGGTCTGAATCTCTACGAGGGTTAAAACCTTTTTCAGACAGGAATTGAACCATTTTGGGATTGACCACAGGGGTCTCGCAGACTTTATTCGGTATTAGTGGCCGTGGGCACTCGGCCCAGTATTTATTTCGGGCTTCTTTACTTAGGGGCTTCTGGACCATAGCCTCCAGATAATGTGCGACATGAGTTGCAGGAAGCCACTCAGAGGATCGAGGATGGTGTAGTGTGTCTGGATCAAACATGGGTTCACCCACCGGATCCATAATGGAGGCGGATGACGCCAGGGTTAAGTCAGGATTTGAGCGAGTAGACGGCAATCCCGAAGGGGTATCCCCTTTTGTTGTAGGGTCCACAATGATGTCCACCAGATCCTCATCTGAGCCGTGCAGGGACTTCAATTGTGCCTCCTCCTCGGACTCTCTATCAGAGTCAGAATCAGACTCGGCTTGCGTCCGAGCAGATTTTCAAAGCCGTGCTTTTTCTGCCTGGTGCGTACAGGCTCGTTTGCGCGATCCATGGGATGGAAGAAAACCATCATTCACTTGATTTCTGGAGGTAGATGTGGGTGGCAATAGGGGAGGGTTTAACCCTTGGCTAGCCAAAAGAGGCTGGGCTATCAATACTTGAGTGAGATGGAGTGGGTGAGGACGGAGGACATTGAGCCCATAGCCGTCATGATAGCATTTGAAAAAGATTGTTGTAGGGCCAAGGCCTGAGCCTCTGATGGAGAAGGCACAGCTCTTCTTATAGGAGGGCATCAAGCATGGCCCCTGGAGGGATTATCCTGCATGACTAGTGGAGGGGGAAACTACTTTCTGTGGGCTGGATGGACATGAAAAATGTGAGTTGCTGGTGGGAGTATGTCACCCCAAGCCAGAACAGGGATACAGTAGCTGGTAGGTCAGGGAAAAAACCTACAAAGACGTAAGGAGCCGACGTGGATACTACTGGAGGCAGTCGCATTGGTATTCCCCAGGGTCGAGAAGACAAGATCTCGGGCGCGATGCGGCAATGAGAAGCAGGGAGGGGCCCGAGAACTATATGAAAAAAGGACGCTGGCCGTGATAGAATTATGGCGTCCGAGATCTCGCGCGATTACGTGAGACCTTGGGGCCTAGTGAGCGCAGAGAACAGGAGGTGGAACACGAGTCAAATATGGCATCCGAGATCTCGCGCGTTTACGCGAGGCCTCGGAGCCCGGAGAGTGGCACAGAGCAGAAGTCGGGTGATGGGTTGCCAACAAAGCGGAGAAGACGTCCGAGATCTCGCGAGGAAAAAACCTTAGGAGGCAAAATGGCGCCCGAACCTCGTGAGGTCACAGACCGCAGGTTATGTAAGGTGCAGAGGAAAAGTTAAGGAGTCCCCGCCGAGCCCAAGGTGAGCAGAGCAGGCGCTAGAGCAACTCCAGCAAGCGGGAAGGGAAAGAGAAACAGAGAAACAAATGGGGAGAGTCAGAAATATATATATATATTTGCTAGACTACCATCTCATAAACTACTCTATGGATATATATATATATATATATATATATATATATATATATATATATATATATAGGCTAAGAGCTGAGAAAAAATATGACAGGTGAAAGAGGGGCAAAACCAGAGAAAAAAAAAACAAACTAACTTAAACAAATGAGACAATTATAAACCATGTACTTAACTGGAGTGGCAGCAGCAAATAAAGTGGAAGGTCCCAATTGGAAGGGTCCTTATATACAGGGACTGTGGGGAGGAGTTATTGCCATGGTTACTGTTTGCACTTCATTTTTGTTTGCTGCTATGGTGGTTCAGTAAAGAAAGGGTTAAGCAATAGGAGCCTCCGTGTCTTGATATAAAAGTGTTGAGTTTGTGTGTGAACCCTGCTACATCTGTACTTCTAGTAATGAGGATACCTCGGATGGGGATGGGTGGTAGTGATTCTTTACTGTTCTTATGGATGGTTTTGGACGCTGCTCCTTAATATATTCTGTCGGTTATTGCTTGTTTTGTGCACATAGTGGTTTCTACCTTGCCAGGCAGGGCCGTTATGCCGCACAAGCATCACTTGCCAAATTTGGATGCCCCAGTTATAAAGATAATTGCTAAATAAATAAAAAAATGCGTAAATGTCCCACCTGCCAAAGTGTATTTTAAAGCGAACCTGTCACCTGCTTTTTACCTCTTAAGCTGTTAACTGTACCTTATAGATCATTGTAACCTTGTTTCCAAACAGGTGTTTTCCGTTTTTCTGGGGTTTATATTCCTGAAAAAATCACTTTATAATCTCCTGCTCTGCTGCGTCTGAAGTCACCAGACAAGTCAAGGAGGCAGACCCTCCTTGACTGCTGGATGCGACTCCCCCGCCCTAACCCCGCCTCTCATCCCTATGATTGACACTAGCTCTTCTGCCCGGGACCGCGCTGGTCTCGGCGGCGCATGCGCCGTCTGCCTTCATAGCAGCGCGATACCGAGCCTCACGCTGAGTGATCTGCATTTCACCAGCGGCCCGGCTAGAGAGGAGAGAAGTGCGCAAGCGCGATCTAGCAAGGGGATCGCGCTGCTATGAAGGCAGACGGCGCATGCCGGTGTCAATTTGCATATTTCAAGAGTAAGCAGCTGGAGTTTGAAATAAAATGACCCTTTCCCCCAAATAAAACTAAATAAAGCAAAAAAATTTCTGAAAACACATTAATAAATAACCCCTATGTGATATGTACAAACAATATCAAACATTTGGTGTTAAAAATGAAGTAAGAAGTAAAAATGTTGCTTGAACCATTAATGCTCCAAACGACAATAATGCGTATGTCATTAAAGGGGTTTTCCAGTAATGTGATCCCGATGGCCTGTTGTCAGGATAGGCCATAAGTATCAGATAGGTGGGGGGTCCGACACCTGGCACCCCCACCAATCAGCTGGTCTACAGTAGCTCTGGCACCAGAACTCCACAGATCCATCCATTGTGCCTTAGACAGAGGGGGCGACCAATCTCTTCAGTTGAAGCAGCTCCGACATAACCGGATTCATCCACTACACCATGTTGGAAAAGTTTTTGAAATTCATATCATTTTAAGGGTTAACAGAGTGATTTTTGTAAAGACTGTGGACTTGGGTAATAAAGCACAACTGCAGAGAACATCTGGGTCATCAGTTTATAGAACATCCTGCCTCATCATCCTGTCATATTCTATAGAAACCTCCTGTTATATGTTCTATGCACAGTATCTTCTAACCTGCCTAGTTACAGCGATTATTATATAGCTTATTTCTTTATTGCTTACATAAGGAACCTTCTATAAAGCCTGGACTCCTAGTATAATCAGACGGCTGCTTAGCAGAGCTGACCGCATTGTATCGTGTGTTATTTGGTTGTCTCACTGTCGGCAGGAAATAAAGATTGCCTACCTTCTGATTCAGATGACTTTGTGCCTCAATTGATAGATATCTATATATATATAAAAAAGGATGTATATATGTGTGTATGTATGTATGTTCCACGACCACTCAAAAACGCAACCATCGATTCCAACTAAATTTGGTATACACATCCCTTGCTACCTGGAAAGAAATCTTGTGGGGGTCTCAGCTCTCTCGGACATACCGTTCCTGAGATATTCCCAAAAAATGACCTGCATTATCCAATACAAGCCTGCAAGCCTTTCACTTAAATCCTAACTGTCATACACATGATGTCCCTTATCAGCCAATAGAAGCTCGCAGGTCCTACTCCAGGTTGCCATAACAACGATCACAGGTTTTAGCAGTTCGCAGGTCCTTAAATATTCAGTTATATGACGGATTATGGCACAACTATATTGCTACATGCATGTGGGGCAGGGGGCCACTATTAAAAGGATGGTTCACAGTTAAAGGGGCGAGCACTGTGGAGGTCACTGTTAAAGGGGGGGCCACTATGAAGGTCACTGTTATTAACCACACCAGGACCGCACGGATGCGTTCGGCGGCCGGGCGGGTTATTCTGGGTGGACGGATTGGCGTGTCATCTCGCGAGAGGCGAGATTTCAATGCGCGCGCTCACAGGATCGTGTCGGGAGGAAGTTAAACTACAGCCTGCCAGCACTGATGATGCGCTGGCAGGCTGTAGTAGTTAAAAAAAATCGCATATCAGACGCTGTTTTGTTAACAGCGTCTGATATGCCTGCTGCCTGCTCCTCTGGTGGTCCCTTTTGCTTGGGACCACCAGAGGAAACATATGTAAGTGCACCAGTCACCACACAGATCCACCCCCCCCCCCCGGTCACTAATTAACACCTGATTAACCCCTGATCACCCAATATCACCCCCTGTCACCCCCCCTGTCACGAATCGCCTCCCTGTAATGCTCATTCAGACGTCCGTATGTGTTTTGCGGATCCACATATCTGCAAAACACGGACACCGACAATTTGCTTTCCACATTTTGCGGATCCGCACATTGCCAGAACTATATAGAAAATGCCTTTTCTTGTCCGCAATTGCGAACAAGAATAAGACATGCTCTATCTTTTGCGGTTCTACGGCCGGATGTTTGGGGGCCGAAACCCGGAAGTTCGCTGGCGCAGCTCCGCAAATGCTGATGCGGCGAGAACATAGTGTGCTCTCCACATCACCGCCGGCCCCATTCACACTGAATGGGTCCGCATCTATTCCGCAGAACTGCGGAATAGATGCGGTCATTTTTGCGGACTTGTGAATGGGACCTTAGTTTTTTTTTTTTTGCACATTTTTTGGCAGAGATATTTTTATCCACATTGATTAATGCGAATGAAGAAATCTGTGCCGTTCATTATTCTTTTTTTCAGCCCAGAGGCTGAACGGAAAAAAAAATCTCATTACCCGTATGCTCAATATAAGGAGAATCGCAGAAACTCCTAATGCTGGCCATACGTGTAATGATTGCGGAGACCCTCAAATGCCAGGGCAGTATAAATACCCCACATCTGACCCCATTTTAGAAAGAAGACACCCCAAGGTATTCTGTGAGGGGTATGGCGAGTTCATGCAAAATTTTATTTTTTGTCACAAGTTAGTGGAATATCAAAAACTTTGCTCAATTTAGCTCAATTCACCACTTTTACCCTTAATATTTAAATCAGTAAAACTTCACTTTTATTAATAAATCTCTAAAATGTATGTGAGTTTAGACCTACTTGTTAAAACTACTGCTCGAATTTACATACTGCTGATGCACAGGTAACTAGTGGTAACGGAGGGTGTGCACTACCTTCCTAACCTTCCCACTAAACTACAATAAATGTATAAACTGCCTGCTTGACTTGTCCTGCAGAGTACACGGTGCTGCGAACATTCACCCTAAAGCAGATCACTGTTTCCTAATCAGTATTTGAAAACTCAAGCAGAGCTAAAACCAACAGGTTCTGTCCCCCAACATGTTTCACCAGATAGACTGGCGTCTTCAGGGGAAGGGACAGACTTGAAGCGCATGTGCTGAACACTCCTATTTATACTTTGTTATCCTACAACTTAGCCAATAGATCCATTACCATTTGAATGATAGTTTTAGAGACCAATAGTCTGATCAGATTTTAATCAGCTGGCAAGGTTATTGGATGACTGCCAGATGACGTGCTGCGCAGACCCATGCTGCGCTAACACTTATTCTATAATCGAATGATGGTTACTTACTGCGCATGAACTGTCTCTTAAATTGTACTAGACCCGCTATACTGCGGCTACATAGGAGCCGATATTACTTCTTTTTATATACTGCTAGTGTGCGCGATCTTATATACGCAAGCATTTAGTCACCAGAGGCCGAGCGTGTAAAGGATATAATGCTATCCCCGTGCGTAATGCTAGATGCACACGGACTTGGTTGCAAAGCATTGCAATGCCTAGGTGCGCGATCTTTGATGCACACAGACTTAGTTACAAAAGGTATCAAATATAAAGGGAAACACACTGACCATATGCGCCTAGATGTATCTAAATGCGCTTGGACTTGGTTCCCACAAGTAGTGAAAATAAAAGGTACTTCATCGCCTCTATATATTCTTATGCATACATTGGTGCTTAGTTCCCAGGGTTGAGGAGAGTACACAGTTGAGAAACCATACATTATTGGTATCTGCAAGGTTATAACTCAATAGAACACTGTACAGATCATTTACAGGTATTAAGTAACTACTAGTGCCAAGTGTTAAACTGGTATGATTACCAGATGTTAGTATAGTACTACCTTGGCTATCATATTTGTTTCACGCTTAGATCCCATTAATATCGTGTTATTTGATGATTAAAGTATTACCTAATTTACATAGGACCTATATGCAAATGATACTGATGAGTTATCTTTACTGAATTACGCGCATAGATGTTGCATTGCATTGTCCTAATGTGATACTGTATATGTTGTTAGATAACAGAAATCTTTATCGGATTCTATAAAATCTCAGAAAACAAGTACTGTACCATACTATTGTATTACATTACTTTTGTGCCAAATTGGCACCATATTATCATATGCCCAAAAGGGGAGATTAAATGTTGTCCCAAATGAAAAACTAATATGTCCAAAGATGGAAACTAGTATGATTAGCGCATCTATAAAATATTATGATGATATACTCTTGACCTATGGTTCCACAACTGCACACCCCAGTAACTCGCCTCTCCAGTAACTCGCATCTATCTAGTAAAATAAGTGTACCACTTAAATGTGTTGTTTTGGGCAAGTAATGACTGTGCTTACTTACGTGTCATTTCCAACCAATAATAACGTCCATGGTATCTGAGAGGCGAGTTACTGGGGTGTGCAGTTGTGGAACCATAGGTCAAGAGTATATCATCATAATATTTTATAGATGCGCTAATCATACTAGTTTCCATCTTTGGACATATTAGTTTTTCATTTGGGACAACATTTAATCTCCCCTTTTGGGCATATGATAATATGGTGTCAATTTGGCACAAAAGTAATGTAATATAATAGTATGGTACAGTACTTGTTTTTTGAGATTTTATAGAATCCGATAAAGATTTCTGTTATCTAACAACATATACAGTATCACATTAGGACAATGCAATGCAACATCTATGCGCGTAATTCAGTAAAGATAACTCATCAGTATCATTTGCATATAGGTCCTATGTAAATTAGGTAATACTTTAACCGCTACAGGACCGCCTAACGCAGGGATGCGTCCTGCGGGCGGCCCTGTAGCTCTGATACGACGCATCGGCGCGTCATCTCGCGAGACGCGAGATGACGCGAGGACGCGCCCGCACATGCGCAATGCGCGCCATCGGCACGCTCGCATGTAGTTATACTACAGCCTGCCAGCGCCGATCGTGCGCTGGCAGGCTGTATATGGCAGAAAAAATCGCAGATCAGACGTTGTTCTGTGAACAGCGTCTGATCTGCTTGCTGCCCGCTTCTCTGGTGGTCCCTTTGCTTGGGACCACCAGAGAAAAAATATCAAAGTGCACCAATCACCACACAACCCCCCCACCCACCACCCCCCTGTCACTGATTAACCCCTGATCTCCCATGTCACCCCCTGATCTCCCATGTCACCCCCTGATCACCCCCTGTCACCCCCTGTCACTGATCACCCCTGTAAGGCTCATTCAGATGTCCGCATGTGTTTTGTGGATCCACGGATCCGCAAATCCGCGGATCCGCAAAACACGGACACCAGCAATGTGCTTTCCGCATTTTGCGGATCCGCACATTGCCAGAACTATATAGAAAATGCCTTTTCTTGTCCGCAATTGCGGACAAGAATAGGACATGTTCTATACTTTTGCGGATCTTCAACTACGGATCCGCAATTACGGATCCGAGCGGGACAAAGTCTGTCCCCATAGAATTGAATGTATCCACAATTCTGTTCCGCAAAATTTTGCGGAACAGAATTGCGGACGCTTGAATGAGGCCTTAGGGTCCCTTAGCGATCGCAGCTTTATAGCTTTTCCCTCTTTTTTTGCACATTTTTTAGAGATTTTTCATCCACATTGATCAATGTGAATGGAAAAATCTGTGACGTTCATTTTTTTCTTTCAGCGCAGAGGCTGAACGGAAAAAAATTCTCATTACCCGTATGGTCAATATAAGGAGAATCGCAAAAACTCCTAATTCTGGCCATACGTGTAATGATTGCGGAGACCCCTAAAATGCCAGGGCAGTACAAAAACCTCACAAGTGACCCCATTTTAGAAAGAAGACACCCCAAGGTATTCCGTGAGGGGTATGGTGAGTTCATGCAAAATTTTATTTTTTGTCACAAGTTAGTAGAATGTGAGACTGTAAAAAAATAAAAATAAAAAAATAATACCATTTCCGCTAACTTGTGCCAAATTTTTTTTTTCTGTAAACTCGCCATGCCCCTCACGGAATACCTTGGGGTGTCTTCTTTCCACAATGGGGTCACTTGTGGGGTATTTATACTGCCCTGGCATTTTAGGGGTCCTAAAGCGTGAAAATCCAAATGCGTAAAAATGTCCTGTGAAATCCTAAAGGTACTCATTGGTTTTAGGGCCCCTTTGCGCATCTTGGCTGCAAAAAAGTGTCACACATGTGGTATCGCCGTACTCAGGAGAAGTAGGGCAATGTGTTTTGGGGTGTATTTTATATATTCCCATACTTTGTGTGAGAAATATCGCTGTAAACGACAACTTTTTAAATTTTTTTATTCAAAGTTGTCAATTTACAGAGATATTTCTCTCACCCAGCATGGGTATATGTAAAAATACACCCTAAAACACATCGCCCTACTTCTCCTGAGTACGGCGATACCACATGAGTGACACTTTTTGCAGCCAAGATGCGCAAGGGGCCCTAAACCAATGAGTACCTTTAGGAGGGCATTTTACGCATTTTCTTCTCACGCTTTAGGGCCCCTAAAATGCCAGGGCAGTATAAATACCCCACATGTGACCCCATTTTGGAAAGAAGACACCTCAAGGTATTCGCTGAGGGGCATAATGAGTCCATGAAAAATTAAACTTTTTGTCAAAAGTTAGCGGAAAGGGAGACTTTGTGAGAAAAACAATAAAAATCAATTTCCACTAACTTGTGCCAAAAAAATCTTCTATGAACTCGCCATGCCCCTCACGGAATACCTTGGGGTGTCTTCTTTCCAAAATGGGGTCACATGTGGGGTATTTATACTGCCCTGGCATTTTAGGGCCCTAAAGCGTGAGAAGAAAATGCGTAAAAATGCCCTCCTAAAGGTACTCATTGGTTTTAGGCCTTTCGCATCTTGGCTGCAAAAAGTGTCACTCATGTGGTATCGCCGTACTCAGGAGAAGTAGGGCAATGTGCTTTAGGGTGTATTTTTACATATACCCATGCTGGGTGAGAGAAATATCTCTGTAAATTGACAACTTTGAATAAAAAAATTTAAAAAGTTGTCGTTTACAGCGATATTTCTCACACGCAGCATGGGTATATGTAAAAATACACCCCAAACCACATTGCCCCACTTCTCCTGAGTACGGCGATACCACATGTGTGACTTTTTTGCAGCCAAGATGCGCAAAGGGGCCCTAAAACCAATGAGTACCTTTAGGATTTCACAGGGCATTTTTATGCATTTGGATTCTCACGCTTTAGGGGCCCCTAAAATTCCAGGTGAGTATAAATACCCCACATGTGACCCCATTTTGGAAAGAAGACACCCCTAGGTATTCTGTGAGGGGCATGGTGAGTCCACAGAATTTTTATTTTTGGCACAAGTCAGCGGAAATTGTTTTTTTGTTTTTTTAATTTTGTTTTTACAAAGTCTCATATTCCACTAACTTGTGACAAAAATAAAATTTTACATGAACTCACCATACTCCTCACAGAATACCTTGGGGTGTCTTCTTTCCAAAATGGGGTCACATGTGGGTATTTATACTGCCCTGGCATTTTAGGGGCCCCTAAAGCGTGAGAAGAAGTCTGGAATCCAAATGCGTAAAAATGCCCTGTGAAATCCTAAAGGTACTCATTGGTTTTAGGGCCCTTTGCGCACCCAAGCTGCAAAAGTGGCACACATGAGTATCGCCGTACTCAGGAGAAGTAGGGCAATGTGTTTTGGGGTGTATTTTTATATATACCCATACTTTGTGTGAAAAATATCTTTGTAAACGACAACTTTTAAAAATTTTTATACAAAGTTGACAATTTACAGAGATATTTCTCTCACCCAACATGGGTGTATGTAAAAATACACCCCAAAACACATTGCCCTACTTCTCCTGAGTACGGCGATACCACATGAGTGACACTTTTTGCAGCCTGGGTGCGCAAAGGGGCCCAAATTCCAACGAGTACCTTTAGGTTTTACATGGCGGCTCACAATTTAGCCCCGCCCAAAATGCCAGAACAGTAAACACACCCCACAAATGACCCCATTTCGGAAAGTAGACACCCCAAGGTATTCACTGAGGGGCATAGTGAGTATGTCTGAGATTTTTTTCTTTTTTGCCAGAAGTTATCAGAAATTGAAACTTTTTTTTTTTTTTTTCTCAGAAAGTGTCATTTTCCGCTAACTTGTGAAAAAAAATGAAATGATACATGAACTCACCAAGCCCCTCCGCGAATACTTTGGGGTGTCTTCTATCTAAAATGGTGTAATTTGGGGGATATTTATACTATCCTGGCATTCTAGCACCTGAAGAAACATGACGGGTGCTCAGAAAGTCAGAGCTGCTTCAAAATGCCGAAATTCACTTTTTTGCACCATAGTTTGTAAACGCTATAACTTTTACCCAAACCAATAAATATACACTTATTGGATTTTTTTATCAAAGACATGTAGAACAATAAATTTAGAGAAAAATTTATATAGAAATGTAGTTTTTTTTGAAAAATTTTACAACAGAAAGTGAAAAATGTCATTTTTTTGCAAAAATGTCGTTAAATTTTTATTAATAGCAAAAAAAGTAAAAATGTCAGCAACAATGAAATACCACCAAATGAAAGCTCTATTAGTGAGAAGAAAAGGAGGTAAAATTCATTTGGGTGGTAAGTTGCATGACGGAGCAATAAACGGTGAAAGTAGTGTAGTGCGGAATTGTAAAAAGTGGCCGGGTCATTAAGGGTGTTTAAGCTAGGGGGGCTGAAGTGGTTAATCATCAAATAAGACGATATTAATGGGATCTAAGCGTGAAACAAATATGATAGCCAAGGTAGTACTATACTAACATCTGGTAATCATACCAGTTTAACACTTGGCACTAGTAGTTACTTAATACCTGTAAATGATCTGTACAGTGTTCTATTGAGTTATAACCTTGCAGATACCAATAATGTATGGTTTCTCAACTGTGTACTCTCCTCAACCCTGGGAACTAAGCACCAATGTATGCATAAGAATATATAGAGGCGATGAAGTACCTTTTATTTTCACTACTTGTGGGAACCAAGTCCAAGCGCATTTAGATACATCTAGGCGCATATGGTCAGTGTGTTTCCCTTTATATTTGATACCTTTTGTAACTAAGTCTGTGTGCATCAAAGATCGCGCACCTAGGCATTGCAATGCTTTGCAACCAAGTCCGTGTGCATCTAGCATTACGCACGGGGATAGCATTATATCCTTTACACGCTCGGCCTCTGGTGACTAAATGCTTGCGTATATAAGATCGCGCACACTAGCAGTATATAAAAAGAAGTAATATCGGCTCCTATGTAGCCGCAGTATAGCGGGTCTAGTACAATTTAAGAGACAGTTCATGCGCAGTAAGTAACCATCATTCGATTATAGAATAAGTGTTAGCGCAGCATGGGTCTGCGCAGCACGTCATCTGGCAGTCATCCAATAACCTTGCCAGCTGATTAAAATCTGATCAGACTATTGGTCTCTAAAACTATCATTCAAATGGTAATGGATCTATTGGCTAAGTTGTAGGATAACAAAGTATAAATAGGAGTGTTCAGCACATGCGCTTCAAGTCTGTCCTTTCCCCTGAAGACGCCAGTCTATCTGGTGAAACATGTTGGGGGACAGAACCTGTTGGTTTTAGCTCTGCTCGAGTTTTCAAATACTGATTAGGAAACAGTGATCTGCTTTAGGGTGAATGTTCGCAGCACCGTGTACTCTGCAGGACAAGTCAAGCAGGCAGTTTATACATTTATTGTAGTTTAGTGGGAAGGTTAGGAAGGTAGTGCACACCCTCCGTTACCACTAGTTACCTGTGCATCAGCAGTATGTAAATTCGAGCAGTAGTTTTAACAAGTAGGTCTAAACTCACATACATTTTAGAGATTTATTAATAAAAGTGAAGTTTTACTGATTTAAATATTAAGGGTAAAAGTGGTGAATTGAGCTCAATTGAGCAAAGTTTTTGTTGTTACGGAACCCTCCCTTAATAGGGTCCCTAGTTTTTTGCATTAAGTTAGTGGAATATGAGACTTTGTAAGAAAAAAAAAAATGTCAATTTCCGCTAACTTGTGCCAAAAAAAAAATCTTCTATGAACTCGCCATGCCCCTCATGGAATACCTTGGGGTGTCTTCTTTCCAAAATGGGGTCACTTGTGGGGTATTTATACTGCCCTGGCATTTTAGGGGCCCCTAAAGCGTGAGAAGAAGTCTGGAATCCAAATGCGTAAAAATGCCCTCCTAAAAGGTACTCATTGGAATTTGGGCCCCTTTGCGCCTCTAGGCTGCAAAAAAGTGTCACAACTGTGGTATCACCGTACTCAGGAGAAGTAGGGAAATGTGTTTTAGGGGTGTATTTGTACATATACCCATGCTGGGTGAGAGAAATATCTCTGTAAATTGACAACTTTGTATAAATAATTTTAAAAAGTTGTCATTTACAGAGATATTTCTCACACGCAGCATGGGTATATGTAAAAATACACCCCAAAACACATTGCCCTACTTCTCCTGAGTACGGCGATACCACATGAGTGACACTTTTTTGCAGCCTAGAGGCGCAAAGGGGCCCTAAAACCAATGAGTACCTTTAGGATTTCACAGGGCATTTTTACGCATTTGGATTCCAGACTTCTTCTCACGGTTTAGGGGCCCCTAAAATGCCAGGGCAGTATAAATACCCCACATGTGACCCCATTTTTTTGCACAAATTAGCGGAAATTGGCTTTTTTTTTTTTTTCTTACAAAGTCTTATATTCCACTAACTTGTGACAAAAAATAAAATTTTACATGAACTCAACATACCCCTCACGGAATACCTTGGCGTGTCTTCTTTCTAAAATGGGGTCACATGTGGGGTATTTATACTGCCCTGGCATTTTAGCGGCCCCTAATGCGTGAGAAGAAGTCTGGAATCCTAATGCGTAAAAGTGCCCTGTGAAATCCTAAAGGTACTCATTGGAATTTTGGCCCCTTTGCGCACCCAGGCTGCAAAAAAATGTCACACATGTGGTATCGCCGTATTCAGGAGAAGTAGGGCAATGTGTTTTGGGGTGTATTTTTACATATACCCATGCTGGATGAGAGAAATATCTCTGTAAATGACAACTTTTTATTTTTTTTTATACAAAGTTGACAATTTACAGAGATATTTCGCTCATCCAGCATGGGTATATGTAAAAATACACCCCAAAACACATTGCCCTACTTCTCCTGAGTATGGCGATACCACATGTGTGACACTTTTTTGCAGCCAAGATGTGCAAAGGGGCGTAAAGTCCAACGAGTACCTTTAGGTTTTACAAGGCTGCTCACAATTTGGCCCCGGCCAAAATGCCAGAGCAGTAAACACACCCCACAAATGACCCCATTTTGGAAAGTAGACACCCCAAGGTATTCACTGAGGGGCATAGTGAGTTCGTGGGAGATTTTTTATTTTTTTTTGCCAGAAGTTAGCAGAAATGGAAACTTTATTATTATTTTTTTTCCCTCAGAAAGTGTTATTTTCCGCTAACTCATGAAAAAAAATTAAATGATACATGAACTCACCATGCCCCTCCGCGAATACTTTGGGGTGTCTTCTTTCTAAAATGGTGTCATTTGGGGGGTATGTATACTTTCCTGACATTCTAGCATCTGAAGAAACATGACAGGCGCTCAGAAAGTCAGAGCTGCTTCAAAATGCCGAAATTCACTTTTTTGCACCATAGTTTGTAAACGCTATAACTTTTACCCAAACCAATAAATATACACTTATTGGATTTTTTTATTTTTTATCAAAGACATGTAGAACAATAAATTTAGAGAAAAATTTATATAGAAATGTAGTTTTTAAAAAAAAAAATTACAACAGAAAGTGAAAAATGATTAATATCAAAAAAGTAAAAATGTCAGCAAGAATGAAATACCACCAAATGAAAGCTCTATTTGTGAGAAGAAAAGAAGGCAAAATTCATTTGGGTGGTAAGTTGTATGACGGAGCAATAAACGGTGAAAATAGTGTAGTGCAGAATTGTAAAAAGTGGCCTGGTCATTAAGGGGGTTTAAGCTAGGGGGGCTGAGGTGGTTAAACGAGCGGGCACTGTGAAGGTCACTGTTAAAGGGGTGGACACTGTGGAGGTCACTGTTAAAGGGGTGGTCAATGTTAAAGGGGCGGGCACTGTGAAGGTCACTGTCAAAGGGGCGGGAACTATGAAGGTCATTGTTAAAGTGTCGGGCACTGTGGAGGTTACTGTTAAAGAGGTGGACACTGTGGAGGTCACTGTTAAAGGGGTGGTCAATGTTAAAGGGGCGGGCACTGTGAAGGTCACTGTCAAAGGGGCGGGAACTGTGGAGGTCAGTGTTAAAGTGTCGGGCACTGTGGAGGTTACTGTTAAATGGGCGGGCACTGTGAAGGTCACTGTTAAAGGGGCAGGAACTGTGGAGGTCACTGTTTAAGGGGCGGGCACTGTGGAGGTTACTGTTAAAGTGGTGGACACTGTGGAGGTCACTGTTAAAGCGGTGGACACTGTGGAGGTCACTGTTAAATGGGCGGGAACTGTGGAGGTCACTGTTAAAGGGACGGGCACTGTGGAGGTCACTGTTTAAGGGGTTGTTAATATTAAAGGGGCAGGCACTGTGAAGGTCAATGTTATGCGGGATACTGTTGATATCTTTTATATACTACAAGAAAATTTAGACTAGCATATACATAATCACTGGTGCATATCCATAAGGCAAACATGGTTGATAATAAAAAATGGCTGCACAACATTACACATACTACAGAACTGAGAAATGGGGATCATTCATCATCTACCTGGGGCTTCTGAGCAGAGAGCACATGAATGTAGCAGGTTCCTGCACTGCCCTGAAGATTGTAGGCTTAGGTAAGTCCAAGAGAGGCGGTTGGTTAGTGTTAGGTACCCATCTGCGGAAGCTACCTTGACGTCTGGTAGATGGGCCGACACATGTTTGATCAAAAATGTGCGCTAAGTGCTTCCATTTTTCATTTATAGTAAGTATAATACCATTTTAATTTAGAATGATATCTTTTATATCACACACGGAAACATGAAACGAAATAGATGAAATATACCCGTGCGAAGCCGGGTCCATCTGCTGGTTTAACATAAAACTAAGCAGATGGAAATATATTTGTAATATGTGGAGTTAGGATTTAATGCCGGCCCATTTGCTTAGGTGAAGGGAATTGACGGAGGAAACAGGCTCAAGAGGTGGCCGTGCCTCAGAGCAGACCCTGTGGTTACATGTCACACTCGGCTCACACAAGCTGGCAGCTCAGCTCCACTGATGGGGGCTGAGATGGTCAACGGCTATAAAGAAACTCCCCAGACATCATGGAACCGGGAGTTCATAAGAAATTATCGACTTCCCATACATCTCATAAATACACCGTTCATGTCTTCGAGACACTGGGATAGAAACGTACGTTCTCCCAGTCTTCGTTTGCCTGTGGGACATAGGGAAGGGGAGATGCAGAGAACTCCTTCCGGTAAGGAGCTAGGATCCATGAAGGGGTTGTCTCACTTCAGAAATGACATTTATCATGTAGAGAAAGTTAATACAAGGCACTTACTAATGTATAATTATTATCCGTATTGCTTCCTTTGCTGGCTAGACACATTCTTCCATCACATTATACATGTCTCGTTTCCATGGTTACAACCACCCTTCAATCCAGTTTGCACACTAAATGAAAAAGTGCTGGCCTATGTGGGTTCCTATGGTCCCGGCCACCAGAGAAGCCAGTGCTTTTTTCTTTAGTGTGCAAGCACGGCCACCGATGTTGGATACGAGACATGTATAATGTGATGGAAGAATGAGTCTAGTCACCAAAGGAAGCAATATGGACAATAACAATATATTAGTAAATGCTTTGTATTAACTTTCTCTACATGATAAATGTCATTTGCGGAAGGGAGACAACCCCTTTAAGGCAATTAAATATATAATTTAATCTTGCACTGTTCTGTTAGTCTCGATCCACGAATCCACACGTCCGTGTCTCGGTATTACGTTGCATGCTACCTGGGTTGGTTTCTGACCCGAAACTGCTGGCAGTCTACCAGGCTAGCAGGGCTCTGTCTCATTGGGGCAGTGAAAGGGCTCTCTTAGCCTGTCACGGCTGTGAGCGAGTGTTGTGCCATGCCGGAGGTAGCGTGGGCCACCCTCTCTCACTCCCTGTGCCCGTGTGGACAGGGGCTGTCTGTGTAAAACAGTTCCAACCGACCTTATGTACTCCCAGGGAGGGCGTAACAAGTCTTGGTAACCAGTGCCAAAACCGTACCGCACGATCCTGATGTACAGTGATGTCAGGCGGGTCTGCGAGGTGCGGTACGTCGCTATATATATATTTATATTTTTTGTAAGGGATCGCTCTCTCAGGGGGTCCCAATCACAGACTTCTCCTCTGACAATGGGGTTCAAGTCCAAAGGATGCTTTATTTTGGCACTTTAGCACCATCACACACATAAACATCTGCCCGTCTGGGCTCTACCTAATACACGTGTTGTCTCTACCTCACCTATAGAGCGCTGTTCACACACGGGATTAGATCCGGCTTCCTCAGCCATATACGTTCCAGCAGCCTCCAGGCTGTGACCACACCAGCACCCTTTGGGGGAGATAGTCCAGAAGTCCTCCCGACTCTGACCGCACGACCCTCTTTCTGTAAGCGTCACTGGGCCCCCCCAAACTTTAGGCTTTACAAAGCCTCATGGCTCCTCAGCCCTACCGGCTGAGACCACAGAGAACCTCTCAGGCTTCCTCAGCCTTTCTCCCTCCAAGTCATACACAAAGGGTTGTTTTATCCCTCCTTGATTACATTAGCAGGCCTCTTTTTAATAACGCTAAGCAATTTGTTTCAGTATAATGAAGTACAATATTTGACTAAAACAATGTCAGAATTGCTTGGATGAGCAAAACTAGGAGAGTTTAGTTATTCTCTGCTAAAGGGACACAAGTGGTTAGAATGTAAGAAATCAGATGTTGTTAGACGTCACAACACTCACACAGGGGAGAAGCCATTTTTATGTTCTGAATTTGGGAAATGTTTTATCCAGAATTCTGATCCTATTAGACATCAAATCAATCACTCTGGAAAAAAACCCTTTCAGAATTTGGGACAATTTTTACTCTAAAGTCAACGACCACCACAGGAGAGAAGCCATATTCATCTTCAGAATGTGGGAAAAATTTTTATGGAAATCATATCTTGTTGACCATTCTCGTTTTTTCTACTTTTGAAAAATAGTACAATAAACAATAGAACAGTAGATGCAAAGTAAAGCCGCCAAGCATAGAAGAAGAAGGGAAAGCAATTAACACCACTGGATGGTGAGTAAGTTTATTCTCCAAAAAGCAAATAGAATCCTATGTATCAATCACTTGAATAGATTCCCTTACGTCCTACCAGCAGCACAGATGGGGTTAACCACCCCCCGTGGACTGGCAGGACCGGCGGAATGTTTAATGAGCCCAAGACTAATAACTCAATTTAACAATTAAGTATCTCCTTAAAAGGAGGAAGTCAACCCCCAGCCCACTGTGTTTTTTTCTGTCCTCCCGGACAGGTGGACTAGGCGGTTTGTTCCCCCCTTTCTTATGAAAGTGCGGGGAGCCTTCTTTTTCGTTTGGGTAACGGCGTTGCCTTTTTCCTAGGTACCTTGTCAGTTTGGCCGGCAGCTTATCTGCTGCCGGCCCCGCACAGTTGCGTCTGGCTGGGGTATTTTTGGCGGCGTCCTCGGTCCAGGATTCTCGGTCCCTGTGCGCCGCCATCTTCCGGTGGTGACGCAGGGGCTCTCCTTTTGCGTCACCTCCGGGTAATCCATCCGTGTTTTTTTCACGGGCACGATTTTTTTCCACTTTTTTAAGCTTCTTCCTGTGGAGGATTTACTGGGGGAAGGGTGGATTGGCTATCCCTCCCCTTCCCCTATTTTGGGAGGCTGTGTGCTAGCTCCCAAAGTCCTAAAATTGGTGTTGTTCCACTTGTGGTTTACAAATGTTTATTTGTCCCTTTTTTTCCCGCAGTGATGTCTTCTCCGCGGGATTCGGAAGGCAGGAAAGTGGATTCCAAGAGGAAGCATCTATCCTGCTACCTTGCAGCAGTCAACGGTTATTGTAAGCTGATCATACCTGCACTTGTAAGATTGCAGAAGCTAAACAGCTTAAGGCTGGGCTAATACCAGCATGGGAGACCGGTTTGGAATCCCTGGGTCTGTTGACTTAACTTACAGATGTTACAGCTGCCGTTAGAGGGTTCTGACCTCTAGTGAACCTACGTTGCAGGATATGTATCAATGCCTTTATTAGAGGAGTCATAGGCCTGCTGGATGGAAAGGCTTCCTATGGAGACCTCTCTCCCGGTAGAGAGACCTCCTTAGTTTCTTTCTCCTCGGAGGAGGAGAAGCTGACGTTGTGTTTTTCTCCCTGGAAAGACACAAAAGTTGCTCAAGTCCATCAGGTCGTGGGACCATGATGTTGACCGCGGGGAGCCTCCCGTTCCCGCTACTCGGGCACAGCGTGTCTTTAGAGCGGATGAGACCCTCCTCTCTATCATGATATAGAGTGGAAAAACCTGGAAAAGGTCCGGTTTTAACAAAGAAGTTAGATCCATGTTCCCGATGGCTTAACCCTTGGTGGATTCGTGGGGATCCATTCCCAAGGTGGACATGGCTATTGCCAAGTTGTCCAAGCGCACTCTGGTTCCTGCAGACGATGGGTCTAGCTGCAGGACCCCTTGCAGAGTGCACACTAAGATGGGGTGTTACGGCAGCTGTGGCTTCCGCTTCCACAGCCATAGCGGCTTTTGAAGTCTCTACGTTCCTCCGGTCTCGCCTGGATCAAGTTCAAGTTGATGTGAACCAGAGGTTTTTCCAGGACAACATACTGTCTGCTTTCAAGACCTTCAAGTGCGATACCGCACAGCTCCAGTTGAAGCTAGCGATGGAGCTTACCTGCTAGCAGAACAAGTCCTGGGAACGAGGCCAAACACAGATCCTTGCTCTTGAAGCTAAGCAGCAGGTCTGCGTCTCATGGGAGACCGAGTGAAGATCAGGGAGGGCTTTTCAGAGAGCCTTCCCCAGCAGTCCTTTCGAGGGCAGGGCAGACAAGACCGCGGTGGCAGGTCTGGCCAGCAAACAAGCTCTTGTAGTGACTGGAGAGCACAGCGAAAGGGTTTGAGGTGCTCTCGTGGAGGAGCCAAAGATGGAAAATCCACCTCCTGTCAAGATCAAGCTGCCAAGGAGGCGATCCTAGAGGCCTACATTCAGGACTACATTTGCAAAGGGGCTCTGGAGGAGGTTCCGGCAGGAGAACGGGGTCTAGGGGATCTATTCACCAGTTTTTTTCTGGTTCTCAAGGCTTCAGGAGATCTCCGGATGATTATCGATCTGAGATATTTCAATCGATTTATAAGGAAGGTGAAGTTTCGTGTAGAAACCATCAGGTCAGTTGTGCACGTCGTCAATCCTGGAGACGTGATGGCAACCCTGGACCTCAAGAATGCATACCTGCACATCCCGATCCATCCTGGTTCCAGGAAGTATATCAGGATCACGGTCCAGGTGTCCGGTGTCGTCAGGCATCTTCTGTTTGTTGCCCTTCCCTTTGGCTTTTCTTCTGCCCCTCACACTTTTACCAAGGTGGTGGTTCTGTGGTGGCGGCTTTGAGGCTTCAAGCACTGACCATCATTCCTTATCTGGACGACTGGCTTTGAAAGCCTCTGCTCTAGCGGTCCTAACCCAACTTCTTCAGGTAACAATCTCCTTTCTGTTCCACCTACGTTGGATCATCAGCTGGTAGAAGTCGAACGTGAGCCCGTCGACATCAGTAAGATAATCGACTCCACTGGAAGGTCGCTCCAGTTGACTCCAGAAAGAAGATTCCGGGTTCAGAACACGGCAAGTTCCTTTCCCGGCGAGTTCCAATCCGGACTCTCATGAAGAGGTTGGGGCTCATGTCAGCGTCTGCGGAAGCAGTCCCTTGGGCTCTATGGCATCTCCGCCCTCTACAGTCGGAGGTCCTTTCCTAATGGAGTGGCAGCCCTGCTGGGCTAAACTCCCTGTGCTCCCTGACTTGGCAAACTCTGTATTCCCTCAGATGGTGGTGCCATCTTTTAGACGGGAAGTCTATGACCCAGCCAATCTGGGTCATATTGACTACGGATGCGTCCTAAGTAGGCCGGGACGCTCACCTAGACGACTCTCCAGTTCATGGGACCTGGTTTCCTCAGGAGTGGCTTCTTCATCCAATCTCTGCGAGATTCAAGCTATCCGGCTAGCCCTCCTTCACTTCTCGCCCTCAGATCTGGGGCAAAGAGGTGAAAGTCCAGTCAGACAGTGTGACTGCGGTACTTTACATCAACCAGCAGGGAGGCACGTGATCACTTCCTCCTGTCAGAGATCGGGTGATTCTGGATTAGGCAGAGTTGTACCTTCCCACTTATCTGCGATCCACATCCAAGGCTCCCTCAATATGATAGCGGCTGAGCCGCGGTCTTCCGTCGGTGGAGTGGTCTTTACATCCGGAGAATCAAGCAGATAGTCCTTAAGTGGGTATGCCAGAGGTGGCTCATGGCAACAAGGTTCAATGCCAAGGTGGAGAGGTTCTGCTCCCTTTACAGGAGGACAACCCCTGGCGTTAGACGCTCTGTCAATATCCTGGAGGTTCAGGCTGGCTTACATCTTCCCTCCCTTTTCCATGATACCAAGGGTATTGATGAAAATCCGTCAGGATCAGGCCTCGGTGATAGCCATCATACTGTTTTGGCCGAAAAGATCCTGGTTTACCTAGCTCACCCAGTTGAGTCGAGGACAATATTGGAGGCTCCCCCCACAGCAGACCCTGGTGTCGTGGGACACTCACCTCTGCTCAGATCTGCACAGATTCAACCTGACAGCCTGGAGGTTGATCAGTCCCTTCCCAGTATAGAAGGGCTTTCAGAGTCGGTCCTGAGAACGCTGTCTCATTCTAGAGCGGACTCTACCAAGAGAGCCTACTCTTGTATTATGAGGATATTCATCCGGTTGTACCTCAACTGAGGTGGCGTCTGCAGATCCGCCCCTCTCCGCTATCCTTCAGTTCATGCAAGACGGCCCTGATAGAGGCCTTGCCCTTCTACTCTGAAGGTTCAAGTTTCAGCCATCTCAGCTTGCCTTAAACAGGTTTTTGTCTCAGGACCGCTGATCTAACGGTTCCTTAAAGGAGCTGAAAGTTTAAAGCCTACAGTACTGAGACCCCTCAATGGGTTTTTCAGTAGTTCTCAGGGGGTTAGCATCTCCCCCCTTTGAACCATTGGAGGAGGTGGACATCAAGTTCGTCACTTGGAAGTTTGTGTTTCTCCTTGCAGTGACTTTGGCCAGAGAGTCTCTGAGCTTCAAGCTCTCTCAGCACATGAGCCCTATACCATTTTCTTACATGATCGGGACCTTCTTAGATTCCTCCCGTATTGTAGGCCTAAAGTTCCTTCCTTCCAGAACATCAACCAGGTGATATTCCTCCCGGTTCTGTCTACATCTACCACCTCCTCCTAGGAACCTGCTAGACATCCTCTGGACGTCTCGAGAAGTCTCCGGATCTATGTGGATAGATCAAGGAGTTCAGGAAAATGAGAATCTGCTATTCCTGTTGCCGGTAAGTTTAAAGGCTGTAAGGCATCCAAACCTTCCATCAGTCGGTGGATTGAGGAGGCTATTAAGAAGGCCCACTCTACTAGAGTTGTGGCTACTTCTTTGCCGAGAGGAGTCTTCTGCCTCTCAACATGATTTGCAAAGCTGCCTCCTGGAGCTCTGAATCGACATTCATCTCCGATTATAGACTAGATGTCAGTCTAGCTGAGTTTTCGGCCTTTGGGCAGACTTTTCTTAGTTCTGCCAGGCAGGAAGGCCCTCCCTAGGGGTTTTTTCTTGCTATCTCCCCATCTGTGCTGCTGGTAGGACGTAAGGGAATCGTTAATTTCTAACGATAATTTGTTTTCCCTTAGTCCTAACAGCAGCACACAAATTTCCCACCCTAGTAAGTCTAGTTTTTTTCTTGCTATAAACACAGTGGGCTGGGGGTTGACTTCCTCCTTTTAAGGAGATACTTAATTGTTAAATTGAGTTATTAGTCTTGGGCTCATTAAACATTCCGCCGGTCCTGCCAGTCCACGGGGGGTGGTTAACCCCATCTTTGCTGCTGTTAGGACTAAGGGAAAACAAATTATCGTTAGAAATTAACGAATATTGCATAATAAATCATATAATTGCATCTTAATACCAGCAGAGCAGCTAACGGACATTTATTTCAAACTGTGAATTAATATTTAGAACGCTTTTTTTTTATTATTGAAGCAGAAAAGTATCACATTGGCCTCACATAAAATGGCTGCTTCTCAGAAGTCTGCTTTACCTGTGTCACCATAATAGTGTATAGAGGCAGCGATGATCACATCAAAAATAACAGAGGAAAGAAACGGCAAATGTTTACTGAAATGTGTAGTGTGGGTTTTGGTCCCATCACAGACACCGGACTTCTTAACCAGTGATGTCACTGTTATTACATGGGAAACGCTAGGGGCTGGGGCACATTCACATTAGAACAGAGAACACAATCATCACTGACCTTTTCTGGACATTCATTTTGTGGATACTACAACCAGTGGATTATGTCCCTCTCTTTCTATCGACAAAACAACCAGATAGAAATGTCAGATTGCTGCTAAACTCTGCATACAGTTATGTCTCGGGCAGATATGTAAATGATTACAGTTGTGGTCTGATTAGACACTGAGTCTTGCCACAATACTGGATTGTCTGTTTCCTAATCTTGGTCTAACTTTTCCTCCTTACCTGTCTTTGTGTCGCCCTCACTGCCTCCCCAGCCGTCCCTAAAAACATGGGTGTGAGGGGCGTGGCTAGGCTTCCGAGAGATATGGCTGCATAATAGAGGCGCTCCGGCATCAAGCACTGAGAAATACAGCACCATCTCGCTGTACCCGTGACAGAACCTGCCAAACTGTCGGGAAACATCCACAGATGATGGGGAAGATAAAAAGACAGCTCCCCAGGCTCTCAAACTATCTAAAGCAATACTTTGAAAAGAGCCAGAGCACAGATGGTGCCGTTGCGCAAGTCTTCACAACAACTCCTAACTCTCATCAAAGCTCTCCAACTTCTTTATCACCACGCTCATACTCCCCGGCACTCGAGACGGCCCCTCCGATATCACCAGACACACAAATACCTTCATTACCTCAGATTCTGGAGGACATTAGAGTGGATCAGGAGGGAGAACAACAAAAACAAGATGGCGGCCGCGAGAGAGGAGGACATGAGCTGACACCCTGCAGCCCTCAGAGACAGAGGTCACGGTTGGAACCAGCAAACCTGAAACAGGTCAGTGCATCTACTGGGCACCCCACTCCTATAGCAAAAATGACAGGGTCAATCATGGACTTCCCTACAACAGACAAGAAGGCATGGGAGAAAGTTATGTGGTCAGATAAGACCAAAGTAGAACTTTTTGATCTAAACTTCACTCATCGTGTTTGGAGGAAAAAGAAGGATGAGTTGCATTCCAAGAACACCACCAATACTTCTGTTCCTCGCTGTACATGTAATAGGAAAATACTAGATAACATGAGGACTTCTCACCCAGCGCAAGATGTTTATGATCCATTTTCTCCACGTTGGGACAGAAGATGGTTTTGGCTTTTCCTCTGGAGAATTAAAGCAGATGTAGTGAATAAAGAAATCTCTACACTGTGTGCACAATTATTAGACAAGTGACTAACACTTATTGGACTGAAGCATCAGGTGATGTGTATTTGTGTAATGAGGGATGGTGTGGCCTAAGAAGATCAATACCTTATATCAAGGTGTGCATAATTATTAGGCTTCCTCAAGCAAAATGGGCCAAAAAAGACATTTAACTGACTCTGAAAAATCCTAAATTGTTGGGATGTAGCACTCTTAAACTTGCTAGGATATTGTGGCGTGATCATAAATGTTTGGTTGCAAAATAATTAACAAATAAATGCAGATTAACTCCCAAATATTTGAGAAGAATCACACATTAAGAGACCAGGAATCCATTATCCTCCAGTTATGTCATATTCCAGAACTGCAACCCCCCTGGAGTGGCCAGAAGAACAAGGTGTTCGGAGACATGGCCAAGGTAAGGAAGCCTGAAACCCGACCACCACTGAACAGGACGTCAAGACGTGTTTTATGGGTACTGGACTGATGAGATGAGAGTGACTCTTCGCGGACCAGATGGATGGGCCCATGGCGGAATCAGTAATGGGCTCAGAGCTCAGACACCAGCATGGTGGAGGTGGGCTTCTTCTATTGGCTGGTATTATTAAAGTTGAGCTAGTTGGGCCTTTTTGGGTTGATGAGGGACTCCCAAACCTTCTACCAGTTTTTAGAAGGCACTTTCTTCGAGCAGTGGTGAAGGAAAAAGTCTGCATCTTTCAAGAAAGCAATGATATTTATGTAGGGCAGTGCTCCACCTCATGTGTCTGGGCGTCCTTAGTGACCAGATGTATAAAGGCCTCAACCGGATGATAACACTAATGGGGAATATAATTACTTTTCACTCTCAGGCCCAGATCAATCAGTGTAAGTTTCTCTGTATCATCTCTGCCGGTCTCACAGTCTCCAGTGTAAGGTCCTTTTTCTGCAAAATGTGTTTAAGTCAGATTTTTCTAAAAAAAAAAAAAAAAAAAGTGCTGCAGATCAATGTCCATTTAAAAACTGTCAAACTGGGTGATCGGGCTAAAAGATAGGCCCTTCTCTAAAGCACCAGCTGTTGCCCCTCATGGATTCCATCAGAAAAGGGAAGCTATAAATAACACAAAATGTTTCCCCTCAGGAGAGATTAGCCATAAGAACTTTAATAGAGGATAAGAACTTGGTGATTAAAGCTGCAGACAAGGAGGGATCCTTGGTTCTTATGGACAAGATGAAATATATACAAGAGGTTACACGCCAGTTGTCAGATGAGGGGAGCTATAAGATGCTGGACAATGGTCCATTATTCCAGATTAAAGCTAAAATCACCAGAGTAATTTAGCACTATGCAAGTGCAGAGTCCTGAACCCCACGGCTTATACTGTGATTGTGTTTCATGTAACTTGTGCTTGTGAACGAGTTCTCATAAAGTTACATAGAGGAGAGGGAGGTTCTAACGAGCCTCTCAGGGTAACTCCGTCCACACGGCTCGGAGCACAGAGAAGGAGTAGAAGAAGGCCAGTGTGTGTGAGTGTGCGCCTCAGCAGCCATTTTGTGAAGTTGTAACAACCCCAAAGTTAGTTTCATGTACCAGCCCAGAGAAGGGGAAGATTGCAGAATACCCAGGCAACAAAGAGAGGGAGTGAGAATATTACAAAGGAAGGGAACGGTCGTTTATCAGACTCCAGTCTCCTTTGCATAAGGTGGAGAGATCCTAAACTACAAGCTGCCCACCATAATTAAAGACAAAGAGGCCATTTGTCAGGATGTAGTATTCCTGGAGAGGATGCAGAAGTATAGGATTATACAGAAGTATGGCAGATAGTGCATCCCTCCAACCTGGAGAAATGAGAGAGAGAAAGACTGATTGTCATAGGAAACTACTCCTTATGCAACTTTTTGTAACTAATGTGGGCGCTGTAAAAGCTGCCTTGATGAAAAATGACTTTTGCATACACTGATGATCTGTGGATCCGCTTCAGTAAAGTACTGGGAGTTTGGTAAAAGCTCTAGTCTCCTTATTCTACATCATCATTCAACTTCACTTTTTAATTGCACCTTACGGTGCCGGCGTCACGACAAATAACATCCAGGGGCCCAGCCACACAAGCACCCCAAATACCATCATCACCATCAAGGGCACCTCATCTTCCATCTGGCTGGCGTTCCCTGCAACAGAGAGTGCCCCGGAGGATTTCGTCTTCCCATTCACCTGCACGTCAGCCCAGGGAGGCATCTGCTACCCGTGAGTACAACTATTGCACCCACCGGCTCACCACTACTACAGTCACTATCCCCTGTGGCCTGTGTGCCTTTAAATGAACTGTGTGCTATATTGCTTTGTGCTGTATGAGAATAAGCCCCACTTGTTTGCTTGAGAGACTGTCAATGTGCTTTAACACAGTGGAAACTTTGAACGTCTTTATTGAGCTCAAGAAGTGTTTTTGTGGATTGCAATTTTGATGGCAATAATGTACAAGATCCATCTACAGAATTACATTGTTAAAAGTGGAAAAATCACATATTTGTGTGGCAATAGAACTGCTTGCGGTCATTGAATGGACTGTTGCTTTGCACTTAAAATGGCCGCTGGAGGCCTTCTTGATTAGTTTGCTGTGCCATAACTAGGAGTTACACCCCCTTCTAAAGGCGGGAAAAGAGAAGCCAACCCACTCATTACCATTGTACCAATACTAACTTCCCTGCAGCCTGGATTCGTCTATGAATGTCAGAGTGAGTATGAATGGGGAAAGTTACCTTTAATAAGGACTGTTTGCAAGCACAATCTGCTTATAGAGCACCATACTGCTCTATGCTAAGCTATCACAGCGATTCTTAAAGGGCCATACACATACAAAGTAGCGGTTGCTCATAGCAATGCAACGCAAAAAGTGTGTAAAAACTGTGTTTAACCTGCATAATATTGAAAGCCTGTCATTGCCATGTCTGAGCAAGGAGATAGTGAGCAGCCTGACCTTATCAGGTCTCCTGCAGCAGCCGCAGCTGGTCCTAGTGCATCACCAGCCGCTGCAGCACCGAGCATGATGCCCTTAAGGCTCCATTCACACATGCCTGGTGTGTTGCTGATCTCTAAATTCCGGATCCGCAACACACCCGGCCGGTACCCCCATAGAACTGCGTATTCTTGTCCACAATTGTGGGCAAAAATAGGACATGTTCTACTTTTTTCCAGAACTGCAGACTGGAAGTTGAAATGTCTGTGAATAAGCCAGCTACATCATTCCTATAGTTAGTCAGGAAGCCCAAACTCCGGTTCCTGATGCAGTTGCTGTCTTCACATAGCAAATCAACTTCCTAACCAAAAGTCTGGAGAAAGTATGCCAAAAACTGGAACAGTGGGAGAAACCCTCATTGCTGGAGGATGAGACACCATTACCAAGGATGCATTTCCCTCCTGATTATAAAGAGACTTATTTCAGAAACCCTTGTAGACGCCCCACTGATCGCTTTAGCGCGCAAAGCGACCCATTTGTAGATACTGCTACAAACCAGGCCAAACAGAAATGATGTGCTGGCAGTTAAAAGGTCAACCCCCAAGGCCCAGGACCACCCCTCGGGAGGTAAACCAGTAGGTCCAGAAGATCCCAGCTGGATGCCCAGATATGTAGGATCCCGTCCAGAAGTGGTTCTCCGAATCAATGAGGTTCCCTTTGTTGCCTTATTGGACACCGGGTCTCAAGTCGCAACTATTCAACAGACTGTATTTGAGAAATACTGGGACCACAACCAGCTGACACAACCACCAGAATCCTGGCTGAGCATTTTAGCCGGCAACAGCAAGCCTGTGCCAGTGCATGTTTACTGGGAGCCAACTCCTCAAGTGGAAGGAACCACACTACCCCAACAAGGTATTAAATTGTGCAAGTCAGGGAAGATAACAATCCTCCAGTAGTCCTAGGAATGAATGTCCTTAGGAACTGTTATACCGAAATGCTTGAAACTTTACACAGGTCCATGCCTACCACTTCACCTGCCTCCAAAAAGGAGATACAGCATACCATCCGTGTATTAAGTGCACAATAGAAATTTGCTAATGAGAGAGATTTGCTGTGCTCGCATCAAAGGTAACTAACCAGTGATACTGAAACCAAATACTGAAACACTCCTATGGTGCCGAGCTGCTCTTGGAATCCAAGGTCAAGATTACCAGGCCCTGGTGGAACCCATCAACCTGAAGGACCATCCTCTAGTCCGAGCTGCAAGAAGCCTAGTGACCGTTTCTCAAGGTAAAGTGCCAATTCGTCTCCTGAACTTAAGTAGTAGCAGTATAACTTTGACCAAGCACTACGCTGTTGCTCAATTGTTACAAGTCACTTTTCAAGATGTTATCAGTGTACCTGCAGCTACGACTGAACAGTCTGAACAGTCTACTCAGAAGCTGAATAGTCAAGATCATACTCCAAATACATTATGGTGGAAAGAGTTCAATGTGGGAGATACTTCTACACCTGAAGAACAAATTAAAGGAGTCTTAAAAGTTGTGAAAAAACATCATCAAGCCTTCAGTAAACATCCTTCAGATTATGGAGAAGTCGGTGTAATCAAGCACACCATCCCTACTGGTTCACACCCTCCAATCAAGGAAAGGCATCGGCCTATACCACCAACAATGTACCAATCTGTAAAAAAAATGATCCAGGAAATGAAGGATTCAAAAATCATCAAAGACAGCCATAATCCATGGGCTGCACCACTATTGAAAGTCAAAGAATGATGGTAACAATCAATTCTGTGTGGACTACAGGAAGATTAATCAAATCACCCACAAGGATGACTATCCTTTACCGACAATAGAGGAGTCCTTGACAGCATTAGGATCCACAGCTTGCTTTTCTACCCTGGATTTAACCAGGCATGTACCCATGGCTCCTGAAGATCATGAAAAACAGCTTATAGTACCCCTATGGGCCTATTTGAATTTAACTACATGCCCTTTGAAAAGTTTCAGGTGCATTGCAAAGTTCAAAGACTAATGGAACGCTGTTTAGGCCACAAGAACTTTGAAAATGTCTTGTTATACCTGGATGATGTCATCATCTACTCTAAATCTTTTGAAAAGACCAGTTAAAACATCTTGCAGAAGTTTTTCAAGTCCTCGTCAAGCACCGACTCAAGATCTAACCCTCTAAGTGCTACCTACTGAAACCAGAAGTCAAGTTCCTGGGAGATGTTGTCAGTTCTGACGGTGTCAAGCCAGTGTCACGGCTGTATGTGAGCAACAAGAGCATACACAGTGAGTTAGCTACTGACCGGACCCAAACTAGGGAACATAAAGGGTGACCCCTGTCAGACCCTAAAAGCTCTCCCTATGCTGCTAAGCCCATGTCCAGATCCAGATGGTGGATCGAGACATGCCCGCGTACCTAAGGCTGATGACCACTGTAACCCCTACAATAGTGGAAGGGGCACGGCCACCGGTGCCCTGCTCAGTATATGGACGGAACCGGGGTCGCCTCGGATCCAGTCAGCAAAACAAACAGAAACACACCATGTCTGCACACTTAACTGAAGGAGCTGCAGCAGCAGTGAAAACCGATCCAAAGTCAGCAGACAATGTCCGAAGTACTTGCTTCAGCAGAACACAGGTCCAGAAAAAGATATCACACCAGTGAAGATACTCAAGCGAGAGATACTGCTCAAATGAAAAAGTATAATCCGCACCGTACAAAGGAAGAGGGGTGCTTTAAAGGCAGAGCAATCAAACACAGGAGGGACAGCTGGGAGGAGGGAAACAGAAAGTAAAGACCTCATCACAGGGGCGGAGAAACAGAGCTGTGAGAACGTCTCAAAGCTCTGGTAGTGACATCATCACAGGGGTGGAGAAACAGAGCTGTGAGAACGTCTCAAAGCTCTGGTAGTGACAGTACCCCCACCCTCTACGGGTGGACTCCGGACACCCAGGACCCACCTTCTCAGGATGAGCCCTATGAAAAGTCCTGATGAGGCGAGTGGCTTTAATGTCCGACACCGGAACCCACATCCTCTCCTCAGGACCATAACCCTTCCAATGAACGAGGTACTGAAGAGAACCGCGGACAATGCGAGAGTCCACAATTCTGGAAACCTCAAACTCCAGATTGCCATCAACCAAAATCGGAGGAGGAGGCAAAGAGGAGGGTACCGTGGGCTGGACATATGGTTTTAAGAGAGATCTGTGAAATACATTATGTATCTTCCAAACCCGTGGAAGATCAAGACGGAAGGCAACAGGATTGATGACTGACAAGATTTTATAAGGCCCAATAAACTTGGGACCCAATTTCCAGGAGGGAACCTTCAGTTTAATATTTCTTGTAGACAACCACACCAGATCACCCACATTCAGGTCCGGACCAGGCACACGTCTCTTATCAGCCACACGCTTATATTTCTCACTCATCTTTCTCAGATTACTCTGAATCTTTTGCCAAATGGTAGACAAAGACGAGGAAAATCTCTCCTCCTCAGGCAAACCAGAAGGAGCCCCTCCCGAGAATGTCCCAAACTGCGGATGGAACCCATACGCACCAAAGAATGGTGACTTATCAGAAGATTCCTGACGACGGTTGTTCAGAGCAAACTCAGCAAGAGGCAGAAACGAACACCAATCCTCCTGGTTCTCTGCCACAAAACAGCGCAAATATGTCCCCAGATTCTGATTGACGCGTTCAGTCTGACCATTCGACTGCGGGTGAAAAGCAGAAGAGAAGGACAGCCGAACCCCCAGGCGAGAACAGAAAGCCTTCCAGAATCTGGACA
This sequence comes from Bufotes viridis, assembly GCA_033119425.1. Classification (NCBI taxonomy): domain Eukaryota; kingdom Metazoa; phylum Chordata; class Amphibia; order Anura; family Bufonidae; genus Bufotes; species Bufotes viridis. The sequence goes on from JAKVIS010000065.1 coordinate 180,768, forward strand.
CAAACTGCGTGCCTCTATCGGAAACAATATCAGAGGGAATGCCATGCAATTTAACAATATGGTCGACAAAAGCTTGCGCCAACGTTTTAGCATTGGGCAATCCAGGGAAGGGTATGAAATGTGCCATCTTGCTAAAACGGTCCACCACCACCAGGATCACCGACTTCCCTGAGGAACGAGGAAGATCCGTGATAAAGTCCATGGACAGGTGTGTCCAATGACGGGAAGGTATGGGTAAGGGGAGAAGGGGACCTGAAGGCCGTGAACGAGGGACCTTAGCGCGAGTGCACGTCTCACAAGCAGCCACAAAACCCTCCACCGACTTATGAAGAGCCGGCCACCAAAATCTCTGAGCAATGAGATCTACCGTGGCTCTACTCCCGGGGTGACCAGCAAGAACAGTATCATGATGCTCCTTGAAGAGTTTGTGACGTAACTCAGGAGGCACAAACAACTTTCCAGAAGGACAACGGGCAGGTGCCTCAGTCTGGGCAGCCTGGACCTCGGCCTCCAAATCAGAATACAGAGCAGAAACAACTACCCCCTCCGCCAAAATGGGACCCGGGTCCTCGGAGTTTCCTCCTCCCGGAAAACAGCGAGAGAGAGCATCAGCCTTCACATTTTTGATCCCAGGGCGGAATGTAACGACAAAATTGAATCTGGAGAAGAACAGAGACCATCTGGCCTGTCTCGGATTCATACGCTGGCCGACTCCAAGTACGCCAGATTCTTATGGTCGGTAAAAACGGTGATAGGGTACCTGGCCCCTCCAACCAATGGCGCCATTCCTCGAAAGCCAACTTGATGGCCAACAATTCCCTATCTCCCACATCATAGTTTTCTCTGCCGGTGAGAGTTTTTAGAGAAAAGGCACAGGGTCGCCATTTGGAAGGAGACGGACCCTGGGACAAAACCGCACCCACACCCACCTCGGAAGCATCCACCTCAACAATAAAAGGTAAGGAAACATCGGGATGCACCAAGATGGGAGCAGACGCAAAACTCTCTTTAATCTTAGAAAAAGCTGCAAGCGCCTCCTCCGACCAAGAGGAAAAATCCGCCCCTTTTTGGTCATGTCAGTGAGGGGTTTGACAACAGAGGAATAATTCAAAATGAACTTTCTGTAATAGTTTGCAAAACCCAGAAAGCGCATCAATGCCTTCTGATTCTCAGGAAGCTCCCACTCAAGCACAGCACGGACCTTCTCCGGATCCATGCGAAAACCAGAAGCAGAGAGGAGAAAACCCAGAAATTGAATCTCCGATACCATAAACACACATTTCTCCAGCTTGGCGTACAATTTATTTTCTCGCAGAATCTGCAGAACCTGAAAAGATGATCCTGATGAGTCCGAACATCAGGGGAAAAATCAAAATATCATCAAGATACACCAATACAAATTTCCCCATTAAATGGTAGAAAATACTGTTAACAAAATGCTGAAAGACGGCCGGAGCATTCATCAAGCCAAAAGGCATAACGAGATTCTCGAAATGCCCCTCAGGGGTATTAAAGGCTGTTTTCCATTCATCCCCTCTCTGACCCTGACCAGGTTGTACGCGCCTCTCAAATCCAATTTGGAAAAACCTTGGCCCCAACAATTTGGTTGAAGAGGTCCGGGATCAGAGGAAGGGGATAGGGATCGCGAATCGTGATACGGTTCAGCTCCCTAAAATCTAGGCAAGGTCTCAGAGAGCCATCTTTTTTTTAACAAAAAAACCCGCGGCAACCGGTGATTTTGAGGGACGAATATGCCCTTATCGAGACTCTCAGAGATATAGGTTCGCATTGCGATTCTCTCCGGTTGTGAGAGATTGTACAGGCGTGCTTTTGGCAGCTTGGCGCCGGGAATGAGGTTAATGGGACAGTCAAACTCCCGGTGAGGAGGTAGCTCCTGCACACCGCTCTCGGAAAACACGTCCGAGAAATCAGAGAGAAATGATGGCAAAGTTTTAGTAGATACCTCTGCAAAAGTCGCTGTGAGACAATTCTCTCTACAAAACTCACTCCACTCATTTATTTGCCTTCCTTGCCAATCAATAGTGGGGTTATGTCTAGTGAGCCAGGGTAACCCCAACACTAGAGGAGTAGGCAATCCGTTAAGGACAAAACAAGATATATCCTCCACATGAGTGTCACCTACAGCTAACCGGATATTGTGAACAATGCCCTTCAGGGATCTCTGTGAGAGTGGAGCAGAGTCAATGGCAAAAACTGGTATATCCTTTTCTAATGTGCAAACCCGAAAACCATGCCTGGCTACAAATTGAGTGTCAATAAGATTGACGGCCGCTCCACTATCAACAAAAATTTCACAAGAAATGACTTTGCTCTCTAGCGCCACCCTGGCAGAAAGGAGAAAACGAGAACTGCAGGTCAGAGGAAAAGCCCCAATACCTACATCAACTTTGCCCAAGGTAGCAGATGAAGCAGAGTTTGATGATTTTCCTTTTGAGGATTTTCTCTTATTATCACTCTTAGTACAGTTCATGAATCTCCTAGAGGGACAAACATTTGCCAAATGACCAATGCCCCCACAACAAAAACACACCATTCTCTGAGGACTAAATCCTCCTTTATCAGGGGCAAGTCGACCTAGCTGCATAGGCTCCTCCTCAGAGGGTACCGAGACAGGATGAGGCCCCTGCACACTAAATGAGTCCGCACCACTGCCCCTAGACTGACAATGGCTGGACCGAGAGGTCTCGTTTCTTTCTCTTAGACGCCTGTCAAGGCGTACCGCCAATGACATGGCAGACTCTAAAGACGTTGGTCTCTCATGGAAAGCAAACGCATCTTTCAATCTCTCTGAGAGACCATGACAGAACTGACTCCGGAGTGCAGCATCATTCCAACCTGAATCAGCTGCCCATCTCCGAAATTCAGAACAAAAAAGCTCTGCAGACAGTTTGTTCTGGCATAAAAAACGTAAGTTAGATTCAGCCAGAGCAACACGATGCGGGTCATCATATATCTGCCCCAGGGCCACAAAAAATCTTTCTGTGGATCGAAGGGAGGGATACCCCGATGGCAGTGAAAAAGCCCAAGTCTGAGCATTACCCCTGAGCAGGGAGATGACAATCCTCACCCTCTGCTCCTCATTACCAGAGGAATGGGGACACAAGCAAAAATGGAGTTTGCATGCCTCTCTGAAGCGAACAAAATTCTCACTGCCCCCGGAGAACGTTTCCGGAAGTGAGACCTTTGGCTCGCAACAGACTCCATGGGCCGGAGCCGAGCCCAATGCTTGAAGCTGAGTCATAGATTGACGGAGATCCGCTACCTCCAAAGAAAGACCCTGCATGCGGTCAACCAGGTCAGAAAGCGGATCCATGTCAAAAGGACGGTTTCGGCGGATTATAATGTCACGGCTGTATGTGAGCAACAAGAGCATACACAGTGAGTTAGCTACTGACCGGACCCAAACTAGGGAACATAAAGGGTGACCCCTGTCAGACCCTAAAAGCTCTCCCTATGCTGCTAAGCCCATGTCCAGATCCAGATGGTGGATCGAGACATGCCCACGTACCTAAGGCTGATGACCACTGTAACCCCTACAATAGTGGAAGGGGCACGGCCACCGGTGCCCTGCTCAGTATATGGACGGAACCGGGGTCGCCTCGGATCCAGTCAGCAAAACAAACAGAAACACACCATGTCTGCACACTTAACTGAAGGAGCTGCAGCAGCAGTGAAAACCGATCCAAAGTCAGCAGACAATGTCCGAAGTACTTGCTTCAGCAGAACACAGGTCCAGAAAAAGATATCACACCAGTGAAGATACTCAAGCGAGAGATACTGCTCAAATGAAAAAGTATAATCCGCACCGTACAAAGGAAGAGGGGTGCTTTAAAGGCAGAGCAATCAAACACAGGAGGGACAGCTGGGAGGAGGGAAACAGAAAGTAAAGACCTCATCACAGGGGCGGAGAAACAGAGCTGTGAGAACGTCTCAAAGCTCTAGTAGTGACATCATCACAGGGGTGGAGAAACAGAGCTGTGAGAACGTCTCAAAGCTCTGGTAGTGACAGCCAGACCCAGAGGAGATAGCCACAGTCTGGAATTGGCCTACTCCCACCACAGTAAAAGAGGTGAGAAGTTTTCTTTGTTTTGCAGGATACTACAGACGTTTCATCCCTCACTTCGCCCAGATTGCTGAACCAATACAAGAAGTACCAGAAAGCCCAGATACCAATCGAATGGAATGAAGACAGAGATATCACTTTCCAACTCCTGAAGAAGAAGTTGACAGAGCCACCTGTCTTAGGCTATCCAGATTACCACCAGCCATTCCATCTTTACACTGATGCCAGTAAGAAAGGCCTGGGAGCTGTCCTGTCTCAACTGCAAAAAGGTAAAGCGAGAGAAATTGTTAATGCTAGCAGATCTCTTAGAGGTGCTGAGAGAAATGATCAGAACTACAGTTCCTTCAAGCTGGAATTCATTGCACTGAAAAATTTAAAGACTATCTTGCAGCAACACCATTTGTGGCCTATACTGATAATAACCCACTGGCTCATCTCAACACAGCCTGAACAGGAAGACATGTGGGAAGACGTAAAGATGCCGGCTTTCTACAAACATTTTGCATTTTTCAACAAGATGTTATCACTATCAAAGGTAAAGAAGTCCTCAATTTCCAACAGCAGAGAAATCCAGAACCCCAAGTTGAGAAAGAAAGGTGGATCAAATTGCAAGCCGAAAGTAGAGTATTAGGTGAGCTACAAGATTTCTTCACTAGTGGAAGAACACCAGAAAGAATCCGCAGAAAGAATAGAAATCACAGAAAGCAACTGTTCATGCAAAAGAGACTAATGTTACGAAGAACCCTAGATCCCGTCACCAATGATCGGCTGTATCAGATTATAGTACCACGCCGAGATGCCAGAATTATCCTTGAAATGTACCATGATAGGTCAGGACACTTTGGTGTACAAAAAACAGAAGCTACCATCGTGTTGTGCCTTTTCATAAGTGTAAACATTTATATCTAATTATTCTAATCATAGTGGATATTAACCCCCTCAGCCCCCCTAGCTTAAACCCCCTTAATGACCAGGCCACTTTTTACAATTCTGCACTACACTTTCACCGTTTATTGCTCCGTCATGCAACTTACCACCCAAATGAATTTTACCTCCTTTTCTTCTCACTAAGAGAGCTTTCATTTGGTGGTATTTCATTGCTGCTGACATTTTTACTTTTTTTGATATTTTACTTTTTTTGACAACATTTTTGCAAAAAAATGACATTTTTCACTTTCTGTTGGAAAATTTGCCAAATAAAACTACCTTTCTCCATAAATTTTCTCAAAATTTATTGTTCTACATGTCTTTGATAAATAAAAAAAATGCAATAAGTGTATATGTATTGGTTTGGGTAAAAGTTATAGTGTTTACAAACTATGGTGCAAAAAAGTGAATTTCCGCACTTTGACTTTCTGAGCACCTGTCCTGTTTCCTGACATACTACAATGCCCAGACAGTAGAAACACCCCATAAATGACCCCATTTCCGAAAGTAGACACCCTAAGGTATTCACTGATGGGAATAGTGAGTTCATGGAAGTTTTTTTTTTTTGTCACAAGTTAGCGGAAATGGATTTTTTTTTTTTTTCAAAAAATTTCATTTTCCGCTAACTTGTGACAAAAAATAAAAACTTCCATGAACTCACTATGCCCATCAGCGAATACCTTAGGGTGTCTACTTTCTGAAATGGGGTCACTTGTGGGGTGTTTTTACTGCCCTGGCATTTTAGGGGCCCCTAAAGCATGAGAATCCAAATGCGTAAAAATGCCCTGTGAAATCCTAAAGGTACTCATTGGATTTAGGGCCCCTTTGCGCATTTTGGCTGCAAAAAAGTGTCACACATGTGGTATTGCCGTACTCAGGAGAAGTAGGGCAATGTGTTTTGGGGTGTATTTTTACAAAAAACTATCTCTGTAAATGACAACTTTTTCAATTTTTTATACAAAGTTGTCAATTTACAGAGATATAGCTCACACACAGCATGGGTATATGTAAAAATACACCCCAAAACACATTGCCCTACTTCTCCTGAGTACGGCGATACCACATGTGTGACACTTTTTTGCAGCCAAGATGCGCAAAGGGGCCCTAATTCCAATGAGTACCTTTTAGGATGGCATTTTTATGCATTTTTCTTCTCACGCCTTAGGGCCCCTAAAATGCCAGGGCAGTAAAAATACCCCAAATGTGACCCCATTTTAGAAAGAAGACACCCCAAGGTATTTTTTTTGGCACAAGTTTTTCTCACAAAGTCACCCTTTCCGCTAACTTGTGACAACAAGTTTAATCTTTCATAAACTCAATATGCCCCTCAGCAAATACCTTGGGGTGTCTTCTTTCCAAAATGGGGTCACATGTGAGATTTTTGTACTGCCCTGGCATTTGAGGGTCTCCGCAATCATTATATGTATGGCCAGCATTAGGAGTTTCTGCTATTCTCCTTATATTGAGCATACGGGTAATGAGATTTTTTTTCCGTTCAGCCTCTGGGCTGAAAGAAAAAATGAACGGCACAGATTTCTTCATTCGCATCGATCGATGTGGATGAAAAAATCTCTGCCAAAAAATATGCAAGAAGAAAAAGAGGGGCCTGGCGATTGCCAGGACATAGGGGCTCCGCCCAAACATCCATACCCACTTCAGCTCCTATGTCCTGGCAAACGTGATTTCTCCATTCACATCGATCAATCGATAGTTGTGGAGGAAGACATCTTTGCCAGATTTTTGATACAAAGTGTTTGCCAAAGAATATGAGCTCCAACACCTCTCCTCAGCTCATATGCCTGGGCAAACGTACCTGTCCTGCAGAGGAGAAATCTCGTCTTGCAGCGCCGCATACACCGACTTCACGTGTCTTCTGACAGCAGCGCAATGCTTCTCTCAGAATGCACATCAGTGCTGCAGCGTTTTCGTTGGTTGGTCCATTGGTCTACCTGGAAAATAAAGGGTGGTTAGGGGGGAAAAAAAAAAGAAGAAAAAACAGGCAGCAGGCTCATAAACTTGAACGTTACAAACTTTATAAAACCTGAACATAAAACTTTTTTTATAAGCCTGAACATCATAAAACATCATAAAGCTTTTAAAACCTCAACTAACTCAAGATTTTTTTTTCTTGTTACCTTGCAAATTTTTTTTTTTTTTTTTACCATTTCACTCTTTATTTTCCTAGCAGAAACCTCTCCTTTCCCATGGGACAATGTATAAAGTGTAAATCACACAGAGATGGTGCGAAGTACATTATGCACTTTATCCCAAGTGAAAGGAAAGGTTTCTACCATTTCACATTTCTGCTATAGCACACCAGCACCCCTATGTGTTAGGGTCTCTCAAAACCTAGTATCCTGAGAGACCCTAGATCCTGAGTGCAAAAACTACCTGTGTCCTGCAATCCCTACGTCCCTAAGTGTACCTGAGTGTGGTACTTCCGGAAACACTCCCCTAGGCATAGGGCAGGGTGGTCAGGACAGAAATAGCGGGTGTCACGCCTTATTCCACTCCTGCTACAGACACGACATCTTTTTCGGGGTGGCGGTTGGTTTGAGGTACCAGCAACGACATTGGGGAAATGTCGCTCGTGTAGACGGCTCACTACACTGGTGGTTGGGGCCACGGAACCTGGAATGAATCTGAGTGCTGTAAGAGGGCGCAAGGTGCCGTCATGGACGGAAGATACGTGTCACCGAGGTTCCTGGCCTCGGTGAGGTGAGAGCCGGGTTTTATGTGTCAGCAGCAGCTAGTGCTGCTTGACATTGATAGTTAGTTTGGCTGCAAAGCCAATCCGGGCCGGCTCTTACTGGGAGTAGGCAAAGAGTTGGGTGGGTGCCTACTCCCCACGGTCCAGGCCGGACTTTGCCGGGCTTTTTAAAGGCAGCCACATCAGCAGGTGTGGCTGTGATTGTCCTGGAGCTGCTGCTAGTGTTGTGGAGCTCTCTGGGCTGGAAGGATGAGCCCAGCAAGGAGGCGTGCAGTCGTCCTGGAAGCCTGAAGGTGGATTATCCTGCGGCTGGGCCGACCGCCAGGTGCTCACGCGCACCTAAACATCTCACAGGTGATTGAACCTGGTTTTGGACTCTTTGGTTTTGCCTTTTGTGTTTGCTGAGTGTGAATTAACACCAAGAGACTGTTTATCGTTTATTTTGTGCAAGTGTGAATAAAACACTGTTTATTGCACTTTCTGGACTCCTTGTTTTGCCTCTGTACTGCACCCGCACCGCTATCTACCAGAGCGACTCCCCACATTTGCAGTGAGGCTGGCGTAAACGCCGATTTTTTTTTTCCAAAGTGAATGTCATATGTCAAGCCGGCAAAGTTTCAACACGTGAACTCTGACAAGATGGAGGCAGTTGTAAAGGCTCTTGTGGAGGCCAATTTACAGCAGCGGGAGGCCAACAAGCAGCAGCAGGAGATAAACCAGCTGCTGTTGCAACATGTAATGGCTTTGCAAGCGACTGGAGCCTCTCACCGTGCCCATGATGCCCGGAAAGCGGTCCGTGCAGCAATTCCCAAGATGACCCCCGAGGATGATGCTGAGACCTACCTGGCAGTCTTTGAAAAAGTGGCCGTGAGGGAGAAGCTGCCCCGTGACCAGTGGGCTGAGGTGGTCGCTCTGTTCCTGGCTTCCGGACCCCAGCAGGTGTTTTTCGACTTGTCGGACGACCAAGCGGCCTATTATGACACCGTGAAAGGAGAGATCCTAGCCAGACTGGGGGTGAACGTGCTGGTCCGCGCTCAAAGAGTCCACCAGTGGGACTTTAAAACGACTGAACCCGCTAGGCCGCAGTACTACGATCTGCTGCACAGGCTGCAAAAGTGGCTGCAGCCCGATCTACTAAGTCCCACTGCCATGCTGGATCGACTGTTGGCGGACATCTTTGGAGGGCCCTGCCTTATCCCCTCCAGCACTGGGTCGGCCAGGCGTCTCCGGTAAGTGCCCTGGAGATGGTCGACCTGGTGGAGCGTTACGAGGCCACCAGAAACCTGCAGGGGAGTCTTGCTGGGAAGGGGCCAGTCAAACCCCGGAGGCCTCCACCCCAGTTCCGACGACCGGCGACAGAGAGACCTGCACGGAATGTATCCCCTGCGGATCCGCCTCCCGTGGTATGCTGGAGGTGTCAGGAGCCAGGCCACATCAGGGCCGACTGTCCGCATCAGGGTGAGCCGATGGATGTGAACTACGGGTATCGCCACTCCCTGTATGCACGGAAGCTGTGCGCAACTGGCACCCGTGAGGTGCAGGATAATAACCACCTGTGTCAGGTAGAGGTGGGAGATTCTCTGGCGGTGGCCCTGCTGGACTCCGGGAGTTTAGTCTCCTGGTAAGAGCTGCCCTAGTACGGCCTGCGGAGTATACCGGCCGTAAAGTCGGGGTCCTATGCATCCACGGAGACTTAAAAGACTACCCCACTGCATTAGTGACTTTGTCCACAGCTGCTGGTAAGTGGACCCACGAGGTGGCTGTCGCTACCAAACTCCCACATGAACTGATACTTGGGAGGGACTTCCCAGGTTTCCCGGCGCTGTGGCCGGCTATAAAAGTGTCTGATGGGCCCGAGACAGGGGTAACCCTAGTAGAGTGGCCTGATACCACTGGAAGGCCAGAACCCTGGGAGCCCGAATCTGAAGGGCCAGCGGTAGGGGTGACCACTGCTCCAGCGGTAGAGGGGGAGACAACCCCACTGAGTGTAATGGTGGGAGACACGGAGGACTTGCCACCGGGACCTGAGTTGGCAGACCTCAATGTCTCCGGGGAAAATTTTGGGACCGCACAACACCGGGACCAAACCCTAACCAGGGCCTGGGAAAGTGTTGTAATGATTGATGGTAAACCCCAGAAACCTGGGGCTGAATTAATGTTTCCACGATTTATTGTTCTTCAGGATATGTTGTATCGGGTGAACCAAATCCGAGGTGAGCCAGTTGAACAGTTGGTGGTGCCCACCGCATATCGCAAGCTTGTTATGGAGCTTGCCCACCAACATGTTCTTGGGGGACACATGGGGTGGCAGAAAACGCAGGACCGCGTACTACAGCGATTTTACTGGCCCGGTTTGTTTAAGGAAGTAGAGGAGTTCTGTAAGTCCTGTCCGACCTGTCAGGTAAATAGCCCCCAGCCGCATTACAGAAGTCCCCTGGTCCCTCTCCCAATAATTGAGGTCCCATTCGAGCGTATTGCCATGGATCTGGTCGGACCCGTACCGAAGTCTGCTAGGGGTCACCAACATATCCTGGTGATTCTGGACTATGCTACTCGATATCCAGAGGCGGTGCCTCTTCGACACACATCGGCTAGGCTCATTGCAAAGGAGTTAATGGAGATGTTTACCCGGGTGGGCCTACCTAAGGAGGTTCTGACGGACCAAGGGACCCCTTTTATGTCTAAGATTATGAGGGAATTGTGTAAACTGTTGCATATAAAGCAATTACGGACGTCCGTTTACCATCCGCAAACGGACGGCCTTGTGGAAAGATTTAACCAAACTTTAAAAAATATGTTAAAAGGGTGGTGTCCCGAGATGGGAAGGACTGGGATCTGCTTCTGCCCTATCTCATGTTTGCAGTGCGAGAAGTGCCCCAGGCCTCTACTGGGTTCTCACCCTTCGAACTGCTTTATGGCAGACGCCCACGGGGCCTGTTGGACATCGCTAAGGAAGCGTGGGAACAACAGCCCGTCCCCCACAAAAGCGTAATTGAATATGTTACCCAGATGCAGGAACGTATGGAGAGGGTGTTACCGCTGGTCCGGGAGCATATGGAGGCAGCACAACAGGCCCAAAGTAGAGTCTATAATCGTCAGGCTCGGGTACGAGACTTTAATCCCGGAGACCGAGTTTTAGTTCTGGTACCCTCCCTTGACAGCAAATTTCTAGCTAGGTGGCAGGGGCCCTATGAAGTGCTCGAGAAAGTGGGGGAAGTAAATTACAAGGTGCACCAGCCAGGGCGGCGGAAGCCGGAGCAGGTGTATCATGTGAATTTGCTGAAGCCATGGAAGGATAGGGACTCCTCCAGCGATGATCCACCTCGAAGTCCGGGAAGCAGCAGCCACCGTAAAAATTTCAGATAGCCTATCCTCCAAACAGGTTCAGGAAGTTAAGGAGTTCATTAGTCGGAACACGGATGTGTTCTCGGACCTCCCTGGGCGCACATCCCTGATCCAGCATGACATTATCACTGAGCCTCAGGCCAAAGTCCGGTTAAAGCCGTATCGGGTACCCGAGGCTCGGCGACAAGCCATTGTGAAGGAAGTGCAGCTGATGCTCCAGTTAGGTGTCATCGAGGAGTCAAAAAGTGATTGGGCCAGTCCGATAGTCTTAATACCCAAGCCGGACGGGACATTGAGGTTCTGTAACGATTTCCGCAAGCTGAATGAGGTGTCCAAGTTTGACGCATATCCCATGCCGAGGGTGGATGAGCTCATTGAAAAATTGGGCCAAGCCAGGTATTTTTCTGTCTTGGACCTCACCAAAGGGTACTGGCAGGTACCCTTAACGGAGGCTGCCAAGGAAAAAACTGCTTTTATCACACCGGAGGGGTTGTATCAGTACAAGGTATTACCTTTTGGTCTACATGGCGCCCCCGCCACGTTTCAAAGGCTTATGGATATTGTGCTCCGTCCACATCGACGGTACGCCTCAGCGTATCTGGATGATATCATTGTCCATAGCACCGACTGGGAGAGTCACCTACCGAAGGTACAGGCCGTAGTGGACTCCCTTAGGAAAGCTGGCTTAACTGCTAACCCAAAAAGGTGTGTGATAGGGTTAGAAGAGACCAAATACCTAGGGTATGTCATTGGGCGGGGGGTGGTCAAACCTCAGGTAAACAAAATTGAGGCAATTTAGAATTGGCCCCGACCTGTCACTACGCGGCAAGTAAAATCCTTCCTGGGCATGGTGGGATACTACATGAGGTTTATTCCCAACTTCGCTACAATTGCTGCTCCATTGACAAGCCTTTTAAAGGGACGCAGGTCAGTGTCGATCCAGTGGAATGAGCAGGCGGATAAGGCTTTCTCTGCTCTGAAGTCGGCCCTGTGTGGGTCCCCGGTTTTGGTGATGCCCCGACTTCAAGAGAGAATTTGTGGTACAGACCGATGCCTCTGAAGTGGGCCTCGGGGCTGTACTCTCTCAGGAAATCAATGGGGAGGAGCATCCCGTGTGTTGTGGAAATTATTATGATGTGTTTTCTAATATTGTCATCGTGTCTCTCAGTGTGTAAACCACTGAAAGTGGATATCTTGCTGCGGATATAGAGACGCAGCAAGCAGTGTTTTCTTGGCGAATGGATGGATGCCGGCTGGGGCCCCCGCCCAAAGGGCGGATTTATTGGCTTGGCGTGTATGCATTTATTAAGAGAACAATATACGGAAAGGAACGTGCATTCGTTATTTCCAGTGTGCCTGATCAACCGCTGGAGATGGTGACGCTGTTCCTATAAGTAGGCCCAAATAAGAATCCTGGTGAGCCTTGTTGAGCATTGATCACTGATCGGTGCTGGACAAGACTCCCCCTAGTGGTGACTGACAGACATGTTGTGGTATTCTTTCTGTGGGTGTGTCATCACTTCCTGTATGTCTGTACTGTACCTGAAGGGAGTGGTCAGGTGTTGGGCCCGCCCACTTCCTATTGTTATCCCTTGGTCTATGTAAATAAAGAAAGGGTCTGAGAGGGCAGTCTCTCTACAGATCTCAACCATGAAACATCTTAAAGCATTACTGGGATAGTGCGGCCTTTCCTTACACAAAAGAGCTGATACTCGTGCTTGGGAGCGCGGGGTAAGGGAAATTACTATAACAGATGGCGAGCTAGGTATCAACCAACTGATTTTTCTACTCTGCACAGCAGATAAAAGGAGAGAGTAAGGTGTATTTGTCTGCTGCGTCAGAGGGAATTTCTGCTTGGTAAAAGAACATTTTCGCTCTTTGTGTAAGGACAAGGTAAGTGCTTTTTCTTTCTGTAGTTTTTGGTGGATCTGGGTTGATTGTAAAGAGATTGTATAGTCAGATTGTGATGTGTGTGCTGACCAATTGTTTTGTTGTAACTTCTCTGGTTTTGTGTAACTTTTATGGCAGTGTGATTTTGTAAGAGGTGATTCTGGTTTGTAGAGGAAACATTCTGTTTTAGTGTTTGTACAGGAGAGACAGCATTTAGAGATTGCTAGATTTTGGAGACACCATCTTATCTTTCATTGTGTGTCCACACATGTGGTTTGTCGGCCATCTTTGATTTCCTCTGTGTAAGACCATGCCATGCGGTTTGTCGGCCATCTTTGATTTGCTTTGTGGGAAAAGTATGTGCGTTTGGCAGACATCTTGGTTAGGTTAGTGTTGCAGGTTTTACCAAGGAATTCATTTTAGTTTGAGCTGGTTCACATTTTAGTTTTGGTGTCTATGGAAAGCGATTTGTTTGTTTTTGCCTCAAATGTTAGTTTTGTGCAGAATAGTTATTTTCTCTGTCTGTAACCTTTCTATGTACAGTTTGACTTTGCTCTGTAGTTCTGTGCTGGAAGTATTGGGACAAGTCAGAGATCGGTAGTAGTATATTATTGCAGTATATTTT